>JAGDQP010038662.1:0-18070 GCA_022664845.1 Lepisma saccharinum
TTGGTGTTATTTCCTTCATTTTCATCTTCTCCATCAGTTTCATTTCTGTTGAATTCTATATTAAAGCGGACGACGTTGTGGGCACTAGTAGTTGCACAGTCATGAACAATCCAGTTACATATACAATTTGAAATATCTCCCCTAGACAATGTAACGTCTATGTTTGATTCCGCTCCGGCTCTGCCTCTAAAGGTAGGTGGTTGTCCCTCTCTGTTTAAGATCACAAGGTTATGTTGTTCTATTAACTCTTCGAACATCTCTCCGTTGTCATCTGTATCACGGCAGTGCCAGAGCGAAGACTTAGCGTTGAAATCCCCCAAAATAATTATATCCTTATACAAAAATCCAAGTAATATGTCTTCTATTTTATGGACGAAGATCTCCCTCGGGATGGAGAATTGACAATATACATTCACAATTGTTATTTTATGTTTTCCCCTTGCTATATCGACACAGAGCGTCCATTTATCCGCATATTTTAGGTGTACGAGTGTATTTATTTGCCGATTAAAAATCACTATCGCAACCATTGGATTCGGATCCTCAGGCAGTATTGCTACAGCACTCAGTGGCATATTGATCAGTTTTCCTTTGTAGGTATATGGCTCCTGCATACATGCTATGTCCACCTCTTCCTTTTCGCAAAATTGCCTAATTTCTGCTGTTGCTAATTTCGATCTATCCAAATTAATTTGGGCTACTTTGAAGATGATTATGGTTGTCGAGTGTGAACATAGCAGGCGGGATACTTTTCCGCTGGAATGAAGACTATCCTTCCATATGCCATAACAAACTGCCTGTAGACATTATTCGTGTGGAACGATTCATTCCTCCTCTCGAAGACTTTATCAATTAATGTAAGCAAATCTTGTGGATCGCTGGTAATTCCATTGGCCCTAAGGTTAATCTTATCAACCTCCTCAATTATAAGGAAGGTTATTGTTTTTCCAGATGGATGTAGATTTCTAACAATTATTCGTAATGCCGCTGTCAGCATCAATGGTTCTTCCAATTTCGCTAAATTGTAATTTAGGTTAAGGTTCTCGTAAAATGTATTTGAATTAAAGCAAGCCTCCTTTTTGTTTTCTATCGAAATTTGTACTACAGCTTGGCTTTCTTCATTTTCGGTTCTCCGGTCGTCTTGATCTTGTGTGTCTTCCATCTCGATGTCTTCTGTATCTTGATTAATATTCTTTATTGCTTTTCTCTTGTACAGCCTCGGTATCCAAGATTTCCAGTTCTTCTTTTTCTTCTTCGAGTTATGTTTTCCAGCTGTTGGGAACAGAGCACTTACTGTGGGAACTCTTCCTTCGCTTCGCATCATGTGACATCATGATATTCAGTTTCCCGCCAGTGCATCAAGGGAAGCTTCTACGACCGCGCAATCGAATCAGTGACAACTCCTAATCTAAAGTTCATGTCAGGACCACGTCACAGCAGAAAAAACAAAGCAATAAAGGAAATACATTTGTTTTCTAATTTGTACAAATGTGTACGCTGGGTCAGACGAGGATATATCTTTGTTGAACATACTCCTATTTCTTTATTTAGCAAATTCAAATACCCCCGTAGTCCAGGTAGTAACATGGCTTAGACTTCGGATCGGCAATGAATAGGTACGTGCGTAGGTCCGAACAGCGCTCGACCATCCTCAGTGATGTATTCCAGGGTTCCATAATTTTCACCAGGCGAGTGGCGGGATGGTATTTGAAATACTGTAATGCCATTATTTTCATCATACTCGCTCTATCTACCTCAGCCTGAACCAAAGATGCCTAAAAATCGTAAATTATGATAAATTCAAATTTCCAATACAACTTAGTACAGCAAAATATTTAATATGTCTTTAAATGTTATTGTGTTGTATAATTTGTATTCGGTCACAATATTTTATTACATCACTGCTTGTGTTAGTTGAGTGGAAAAGTATTATTGTTCAACAGTCTGTATCATCTCTGTTATTACAATATGTTTGTATTATTTGGAAATAGTTTAGTATGTTTATATTTTGCTTATGCGCAATAATAGTTTCTTGTTACTACAAACTACGAGTTTTATTCCTATAGGAATACCAGTCCGAATGTATATTCAAATTGAGAAGAATTGAAAATTTTTGTTAGTGCACGTTTATGAATGCCGTGTATTTTTCATCAACAGAATTAACCAAATTTTATTCTCATATTCAAAGGTTGTTATTATCTTTTTATATGTAATGAGAGATTTATGCTGTACATTAATAGAAACATTGTGGAATTCACTATATTTGTTCACAGAGCATGCAAGTTGTTAATGTACAAACACTGCAGTGGCCGAATAATATATAATCGACCCATTCACTACATGTCCTGGTGCCAGACGAGTTTAGTTACAGTGGAAACCCGGTGTAATCTCTGCTTCACCGACCCGAACAGAAATATCACGGAAGCGAGAAAAGTTCTGCAGAGAGAGAGAGAGAGAGAAAGAAATGTCATATTCTGCATCACCGACCCAAATAACATATAATTTGCGATTTTCTCAATTCTGCGTCTAATATCAAAATGCGACACATTCAAACCGCTATATTTTGGAAGTGACAATAGGTAGAGAGTAGAAAATGTCACATTCGGTATCACCGACCCAAATAACATATAATCTGCTAGTTTCTCAATTCAGTGCCTAAAATGTCAAAATTCGAAAAATTCAAACCGCCATATCTTGGCGACAATAAGTAGAAAGAAGCAAATGTCACATTCGACATTACCAGCCCGAAGATCCTATAATCTGCGAGTTTCTCAATTCTAAGACAAAAAGGGAAAACTTTGAACCGCTATATCATGGAAAGGGTAGGTGGTAGAGAAATATAAATTTCACATTTTGCATCACCGACCCGAAAATCATATAATTTGCGAGTTTCTCAATTCTGCGTCTAAAATGTCAATCTTGGAAGCGACAATAGGTAGAAAAAAGAAAATGTCACATTCCACATCAACGACCCAAATAACATAATCTGCGACTTTCTCAATTCTACGTCTAAAATGTCAAAATTCGACAAAATTCGAACAGCCATTTCTTGGGAACAATAATAGGTAGAAAGAAGTTGTTTCCAATTCAGCAGTACCGTGAACAAAATAACATAATTTGAGGTTTTCATAGTTATTGGTCCAAAAGAGCAAAATTCGAAAATTTCAAACCGCCATATCTCGGAAACAAAAACAAGTTTTATAATTCTACAACCGCGGGGGCGAAGTTAGCAAACTGAATTCAAATTTGACATTAGCACACCAAAATACATATCCCTGTGAAAACAGAATCTCAATATTTTTCGTCGATTACGATATATGCATGGTTAAATATTTGACCTTTGGCCTTAGTACCATCTTATCGACTTGGGCCCCGGTAGTATCAAAAGACTCATATTAGGTAGTTTTCACCAGCTCAGAGACCTTCGGTTGGGGTTATAAGTGATTAGTCAATAGACGCATTACCGTGTGGGTTAGGTATAGAAACCGACTTCAAATTTCTGATTATTTGGTCTAATTCATATGTAATTTCTACCCTAGAGGGCATATAATCTCTACTATGTTAAATAGAGTTTCGTACCCTTTCATGCGCTGGCATATATTCCTGTGTATTTGTGTAATTTCGGCTATCGTGCATTGGTGTACTATGTGGTATAGAAACTGTTGTAATCTCTAGGTGTGGGTGGAAATCTCTGCTATGTTAAATAAGTGTTGCAAAAAGAGCTTCGTACGCTTTCATGCACTGGTGTACTGTTGTAATTTCTGCTATGGGAGCTGGTAAAAGAGCTTCGTACCCTTTTATGCTATCGTGCAGTGTGTGGTTTATTATGGGGTCTAAGGTAAATAGCCTAGAGGACATGTAATCTCTGCTATGTTAAATGGGGCTCGTAGCCTTTTATGATATGTTAGGTTAAATTCTGTGTAATCTCTACTATGTTAAACAGTGAATAGCTCGTAGCCTTTGATGTACTGTGTGGTCTATTATGAGTGGTAGTTAATTAGTTGTGGACGGAGATTACTGCTGTGTTGTAATCTCTGCTAGGTTAAATAGCATATATTCCTCTGTTATGTGCCTGTAAACCCATTGCCTGTGTTGAGTTCGTAGCCTCTGTAATTCATGCTGTGTTGGAAACTGACTTCAGATGCTCCGTTATTCCTGTGTATCATGTCTAATCTGTGCTATGTTAGAAAGTTTCGGAATCTCTGTTATCGTACCCTGGTGTACTATGTTTGGTGTGGGTGAAATTACGTAGCCTCTGTTCTGTAATGGAAACGGACTTCAGATTTCTGCTAGGTTATTCCTGTGTGTCTTATTCCTGTGTTATCCCTGTATTCCTGGGGAAAGTAGACTCCTATGACTTCCTATGCCATATTATGTAGGTTAGCTGCGCTATGTTCTTCAGCAGGATATGAAATAATCTGTGTTCTTCAGCAACCGCGACAAATACGACACGTCGGCTGGAAAAATAATTTACTATGACCTTCTATGTTATGTTCTGTAGGTTAGGTGCGCTATGTTCTTCAGGGTTCTATAAAATGGTTCGTAGCCTTTTATAAAATGCCATACTCTTCAGCAAATATGCCACAGCAGATGGAAAATAGAGCGCCAGAGCCTATTATGATCTCCTATTGCGTGTTCTGTATGTTAGCTCAAGTACGGCCCTCAGGGTTTTACAATATGACTCGTAGACTTTCATGAAATAGATTAAATTTTCATTAAATTAAAAACGCGCTCAAGTCACCCCATCCTACTATTATGAACTAGATGTAGTTTAAAAATGTATTTATGAGTTGAATCATTATACAAAAAGTTCATGTGATGACCCACAGCTTACAACAATTGATTTAACAGTAAGCAATGACAGTGTGGAGAGATTTGATGCCAAAAATTATATTTTAAAGATGTTTCAGTTGAAGACGGAATACGTTATTCTAACTAGAAATTCCACTCCGCTATTCAGAAGGTGTCAGAAGAAACACAAGCTATCCTAAAATTCATAGTTTTGTTTTCAATAGAGATTTCCATATTATGAAAAAAAATATAAAAAAGACAGATACAAATGACCACTTCTTGTAATTGATACATACTGAAATATTTTTGGTTTCAGAAATCGATAAAATGTTCCTAATTACATTAAAATCACGTATTTTCATCCATACCATTAAAAAATATATATAAGTTTTTTGTTGTAAAGTATTAAAACACAATTTCGTTTAGATTCGGCACTATGAAAACAGCTAGGACCAATTTTAAAATATATTATCATGAGTATTGAATGCAATATTTTATACGAACTTTCGTATAAAAGCTTTCCACGATTTTTGTATTATTTATGACATTAAAATTTGTAGTTTTGAAATTTATCTATAACTGAGAATGAGCCTTTAATTTAGAACATATAATAATCTGAATTGCATAAGCCAAAATATTGTATTTTGCATTAGAAATCTAAGTCAGAAGTAGAGGTATCTACATAAAAAATGTTGCACAACGAGCAAAATCATTTTCTACAATTATTTCAGTTTAAAATTAGGCATTTTGGACAAATATGTTTGAGCGTAATCACTTGAAGATGGGGAATAAGTACAAGTGAAAATTCCTAAATAGTTTACTAGGTGTAAATGAAAAAAAGCCCTAAAACCATTAATGATATTCAGGCTGCCAGTCCCCCATAATTAGACATGTTGATTTTCTGTTGCACATAAAACCTTATTTACTTAGTTCCACTAGTCTACATGTAACATTGTAAGGGAGATTGTTATGAGTCCTACAAACACATTACATCTATAAAATTCCAGATGTCTTATCATGTATTAACCACTCGTGGTGGGGGTTTCACGCTTGCCAAAGGCGCTCAATGTGGCTGGCTTTGGTAGCGATAATATTCTTCATAAAATTTACGTTCAAGTATACAGTTGAAGATTAATTATGATTTTTCATTTTTATCTAGTTTTCGGTAGGATATCATCCAAGAAACAAAAATTAGATGTTTGCTCGTAACTTTGTTCGAAATATTTATTAAATTGAATCTTCAATTGAACATTCTTAAAATGCATAGTAATACAGTAATCATGTGTGTTGGATTTAATTGGTGCTTAATCTGTAGATTTTATTACACAATTTTGTCATTCTATTATAGATTTTAATTTTATTTATACAGCTCCTTTCTAACATTAATATAAGATTAAATAATCTTTGAAAAATTGTTTGAAAAAGAATGACACTATCATGTTAGGACACAAAGACAGGTGTTCCCAAGCTTCACAAACGCAAGAGAAAAGTGGCAACCTTACGCCGAAGCGTGTTCAGATAATAGAAGAGGAGATGGACAGAGAGAACTAAAGCTGCAGACCCGCCATACTACCAACTCATATTGCTTCTTTATTTTGTAAGTACAGTACGAAACGCGTTTCGATAAATTTTAGGTCTTTATTGGTCCCTAAACACGCATTTTATAAAATTCTCTGAAAAATAATTTGCAGAAAGGTTTAAATAACTATAAAATGACCACAGCGAATTTAAGATAATACATAAAATTTTATGTTTATTTTTAAAGATTAGCTCTATCAACTTAACGTGTTTTTTGTTTGTTTTAGAAAAGTAACTATAGTATCTTTTGGAAATAGCCTTGGAGTGTTTTCTTTGTATGAATATTTCTACGTAACACACACATAAGCAAATATTTGGTAAAATGCCTTACATAACAACTTGTTTTTATTCGTATCGTATGGAAAAGAAAGATAATACACGCATGCTAATTATCTTATGTTATGAAATAATATTGTAGAGTTCCAGTAACCTTATTTTTAGAGAAGCCGTCCTGTACATGCATGTATTGTAGAGAGGCGACAAACTCGCTTTAAAAATAAATTCAAAACAATATATTCAGAAGTGAATTCTGTGAAAAAGAAATGTTAAATAAAGGAAGGCAACACGTTAGTGACATTGGTAACGCGGAAGCTAAATCTTATAATCCACGTTTGCTCTTGAATATTGCACCATAAAATTTGATTTGACGTCACGCAGGCGTCACATACTCAGGTAATCGTCACGACTGAGATACTTGCAGGATAGCTTGTGATGTACAAGCGTGAGGCGTAGCTTCTCCGCAGACCTATTCTTCTAAATTGTACTGAGTTCAATTTTCAAAACTGACTAAGGACCATTACGGGCTAAATTTTGCGTAGCTGTGTAATGTATGTGGAAGAGCACAGGTATTAATTACGTGTACGAATGAGGGAAGGAAATAATCTAATCAATTCCATTAAAATTGACAATATACTAACTCATATGACACTAAATGTACTTCTGAACAAGATTTAAAATAAAATTTTTAGAATATGACAAATTCAATGTTTCGAACTGAAGAATAAAGCACACTTGACATTCATCTAATGTAAAGAGAAGAATCTCAACTACAAAGCCTCTATTAAAAGTGAAAGCCTAACAATAGCTGATCACTTACATTGATTTTTATACTACTTGCTGAAATATATTTTAGAACGTGAATTTCTGCAATTATTGTGATCTGGTCTCACACCTTCATGGCGTTTACCTGAGTATTTAACGCTTGCCTAACGTAAAACTGATTCTATAAGATAAAAATTGAAGAGCAAACGTGGAATATATGTGATTACATGTCAGAGTGCAAAGACAGACATATATGAACTTTACAAACGGAATAGAATTGAGGCAACGTTTCGCTGAAGATGTATTCACATAGTAGAAGAAGAAATGCACAGAGGTCAGATGTTAGGGAGCTGCCATTATCCATTCACCATTAAAATACAACATTCAATATAACTCTATAGCATTACTTTCCTCTCAACACATAAAGCTATTATGAATTGAAAATACATAGCATTAACAATTAAGTCAATAATGTTTGAGCGAGTATCATAAATATCCTGTTTAGACTAACATGCAGAGCCATAGATATAATAGCTTTAATACAAGAGTAATATAATAGACTATTTTCTATCATAAAATTACTTTTGTAAATTCTAATTTATTGAGTTATAACATGCAGTATATTTACATATTTATAGACTGCAAAATGTCTGCATTATTTTAAGTAAACGTCAACTTGACCAAGAGATGGAAATGCAAACATTTTGTGTGGTATATGAGAATTTTCTCTTACGCTGGACATGTAAATAGAAAAGATTTAAAGGTTAATTTACACTAAAACAACTTTCCTAAGTTACATCGTGATGTATTATTTCCTAATGTATCAATTGGTAAGAGCTCTTAGAAATAAAACTAACTATTTATCTGTTATTAACAAGGTATATAAAATTAAAAAATAAAGTACCCTTTGCTGATTGCTTGTACCATACAATGGGAATCTTTGAAAGGCGTTCAGGGCAACTTAAGCCCTGCCTGTGTAAAGACTATAATTGTACAAATGAAATTACGTCTGGCGTTTGAAACTCAGTTTCTTCTCTTTTATGATTGAATAACAAGAGTAAAAATATACTTGTCACACTGATATCGAATTCTTATCATGTGGGTTACATATGAAGCCACATGTATATCAAAGTGAAAGAATCAAAACTGAAGGAATCATTTAAAATTATCTTAAAATTATTTCCATCCAATCACACTGATCATTAAGTTAATATCCATGTTGTATTTTTAAAATAAGTTACCTAAGAACATGGAGATTCTGGGACTTAAAAAGAGACAATAATTTTTCCTGAGAGGAAATTTGATTATGAAAAGATTAGTTAAAGATAACTGACATCTAAAATAATTTGAAAATAGCTTCTTCAGCGTTTTAAATTGGTTTGCTGTAATTCAAAGTAGTTCATGCTTGTGAATTTAAAAGCCACTCACTACTTAATTGATATTTGTGCAATTAAAAAAATGCTAAGACTATGAAAGAGAATATAGTGTGTTCTTCGACCAGTGTAGTTTAGATTCTAATGTAACCATAGGTGTAAAGGTATATAATAATGGATGAAGAAGGAAATCACGAAAATTTTGAAATACGAATAATCTAAACCATGATGAAATGAGTCAAGGAGAGAGAAACACATTCAAAAATGTGCTAAAGGGAGGGGAACATAGTAAAGATAAATATTGATAATATTTGAGAAGTATTTGTAAGATTAAGAATAGTTATTTTTGTTTTCGACTAATTAATACTTCATTGTAAGACTTCAATATAGTAACACTTCATTGAGTATAAGCGCGCTGTGTAAAATATTAGTTTTAAAAATAAAAAAAACAATGTGATTTATTACATGATAGATTTAAAATATTTTTAAAGTTTTATTTTTAGATGTTTCGTATTACAATTGTTACACAGCCAGAATATATGTCACCTGCAAGGGTCTTTCTAGATGACTAATTCACCTGTTAATGGTAAATAGCCTACTTAGAATATGGTATTGGAAAAGCGTTCGGGGCTTTAAAATTACTTCTAAAATATGGATATCGATTAGCAGTTAGAGCGACAAACAATTGAAAAAGGAAATGAATACGTTTTACGTATACGATAAAATAACTGAAGACAAGGATCAAAAGTTGATGGTAAAATATAGATATTTTCGAAAACTTGTTTTGTGTTCACTTTGAATTACCATCCACGATATTACGAGGATAAACTTCATAGACTTTCTTTTCTTCAGAAGAAAAAAATGTTTTATGGAATAAGTATTATACTAAGGCAACTAACGAAACTCTTAAACCTTTATTTGATATTATCTGAACTTAGTAAAACCCGTTAAGCTTAGCATATGTATCCCCAAATTTAATTTCAGAAATATAAGAGACACCCCCTTTAATTTAGATAAGCATTAGAGGATAAAGTTTAGATATTAGGACTAATGAATGGGGATATTTCAGTAGCAATATTCTATGCACTTTTATTTACGAAGTTTTGAGACACTAAATGAAGATAGAAATTATATTTAAGTACAAAAAATGTAGAGTTATCTAATTATAATCTCCACATTCAAAAGTAATGCTATAAATGGAGTAAAATGTATTTAGTTTAGATTTCTATCACTTTATTATCATTATTGAAATGAATAAATATAAATAATAATAACTTTACTAACATGAGCATTACATCTTCTCTAAATCTTAATTTTAATTATTCAGAAATTAAAAATGTACTATCATATTCTTTCTGTTCGTAACGTAGATACAGAATTCTACAACAATGATTATAAATATTTTATACGTAAAAAAACTATTAACAATGCAATTAATTTCATAGACAGAAATTACCTTTTCAGTTCAGCTGTGTATTTCAACTTGAATGTAAAATCATTGGAATAAAAGCCAGACTCATATCATCACTGCTGTAACAGTGTCATCTTTCATTGTTGGTGAATGTTCTCTAAACCGTCTAATTTTCAAATTGATTAAGTTTTGTGACCTGTTTATGAAAAGACAGGAGTGGAAGGGATTGATATAGATTTGTATTGTCAAGTTGCTGTTTTGGATAGCAAAGTGTCTGGCGTTTTCGAATTTTGTTCAGAAAATTGAGTGGCTATTGATTAAAACACCTGCACTATACTTAGACGCTATCTGTTTAGGAAAGCGGAAACCTCAGATTCAAACTGTAACAGAAGCCGTAATGTATGATTTCTGGTACGGTCTTGTTCCATGTCGACCAATATAGTGCCACGGGACTTCTGGAGCCATCTATGAGAGGTTGCTGCAGGCAGGAAATATCTGTGTGAGTCACGTTGGATTGATTCAATTGGTGTGAAAATATTCAATGTGCACACTGTGTTTTGTGTTCTAATTGATTAATAACAAGTATACACAGTATTTTCTGTAGTTTTTTTTAAATATTATTCAGAGAAACTTAAAATAAGCATTGTTACTTCCAAAGTATATATAATATGGTGATTGCCAACACAATTTGTTTACAGCTAATGTTTCGGAAGTTTAACGGTTATTAAAATACTTTTTGTGTAATGTGACAGAGAATCCTTGCTTGTAATTTTTGAATTGGAAGCGTAACACTGTGTATTAAAATGTAGTGGCCCAGAACATGTTACCAAATTATCAATATGTCCCTCGTATTTCTTAAGCGTGAGCACCACTGTAATGTACTGTTCATGCTGCATGAGTTACCTTGAAATCAAGAGGGCACATTGAACATAGTTGTTGAGAAACAATTTCGATTTGAAGATTTTTTGAAACTTCAGCATCATCTTTGTGTGATGAAAAGAAGCTGCAATCCAATTTTGTATGGAGACTCTCGGAACGCGCACCCTCCCTCCTTTCTTTCTTTCTTCTTTATCATCACTTGTAATACATGATGTCCATCTTATGCAATGCATATTATCTTGAAATAAAAGAATCAGATATTTCTTCCGAATATATGATATTGTGATCGTTTTTAGGAATTACAACGTATGAATCTTCTATCGGGAAGTTTTCTTTATTTACTCACTATGTTAAAGACGTGTTTAGTTACTTTATAGAGAAAAGATTTCGATAAGTTATATGATAACTATAATTTAATATGTTTGCCGTTTCTTATGTTACCAAGGTATAAAATCTACAAGAAACTTGCCGAATTATCCGCCCGTTGGTGCGTAGTGAATAAAACATATAATAACAGTAACAGTTTCACTACTCATACTCATACTACTAATACTACTGCTATATTTACAACAACAACAACAACAAATACTACTACGACATCTCTACAGCAGCAATTACTAATACTACTACAACAACAATAACTGCTACTATAACTACTATTACAAAAACTCTTACTACTAAACAACAACAACCACTACTACTAAACAACAACAACTACTGCTATTACTACTGTTGCTACGTACTACAACAGGTCTTCCACATTGGGGGTTGGGCGTAGGGCTAACAACTTGGAAAATATTCCTAGCTACGAAAACCAACAATAAGCCTGGGATGACAAACGGTAAAGGAAAGTGGAATGGACAAAGATTTTAGACTTGATTTTAGAAACATGGAAGGTACAAACTATGTTACAGATTGGGAAAATGATTGAGATAGCTGATGAAGTATTAAATTTATGTTTGATCTAGTAGCACTACAGGAAATCAGGTGGCAAGGATAGGGAGAAATATGTAAGAAGAATTTCACAATTATATGTAGTGGCCCAGAAAACAGAACAGGACAGTTTGGCAACGGATTCTTAATCACAAAGAGAATGAAAGAAAGTTTATTAGAAGTAGAAACAGTGAACGAGAGGCTCTGCAAAATTAGAATCAAATAATAGTTCAGAAATTTCACAAAATTATTTGTTCATACTCCAACAGATGATAATCAGGAAGAAAAAAACTTAATTATATAAGTTAAAACATGTATAAAACAGAACTCCCCAAGTGTGGTGAGATAATAAAAATAATTTTAGATTTCAGCGCTAAAAGAAGCAGAGAGAATTCATAATACAAGGTATCAAGTCAACACATACTACACGAAAGGAAAAGCAATGAAAACGACTCGCTACTCATTCAATTTACAATCAGAAAATATAGTTATATATAAAGTGCAGCATTTTCACTCAAGAAGATTTCCTTGGGTACACAGAAGATTTCTGGTACCAATTAGGTAAATCACATAGGCCATATTCTATTTTCAAGAAGACATGGATCATCTGTGGCATGTGTCAGAAGCTGCAGAGGGTCCAACTCTGATTCAGATTACTTCATTGTTTAAACCAAAAAGTAAGGAAAATAATAAACAGTAGCAGAGAAGGAGAAACTGCAATCTAGAATTGCTTATAATAAAAACAAGAGGGAAAGCGTATCAAGAAAATATAAAAAAACTGCGGGGTCTTCAGTGTCTGGAGAACACTCACAAGGAACCATTCTATTTTTGACAATTCGATTTCTAAAAATGCTTGCTATCACCGGATTTAGTACCCAAAGAAATCGAGAATAACAAGTTTGTAGCTGCAGACCGTAAACAAGGTCGAATACAGCACGTAGAAAGGGCCTATAAACACCATGTAATTTTTAAACGAGTGAAGGAATTGAGATCAAATGTAAGGTATGAGTAACATGTGTGAAGCTCTATTGAATAGGTTTAGTGCGCATCATGTCGACCATCTTAAAAGTCGCCATATTGTATTTTTCGAAAAGAAATAAACGGGAAGAGAGCCATGTAGCATATCATTTGAGGTTAGCTCTTTCCCAGAAATTCATATATGAGCTTATTTGTTACCAACCTTTATTGCGTGAGAAGTTATGGACCCTAGAAATTGAGAAAAGGCGAAATATACTGTTTTGGCTTCGGATATTTATCTTTATCTTTCTTCAAATGTGCTCACTGTTGTTCCCATGTTTGTCTCAACCACACCGTCATTCTTAAGGTACGCAACAGATGCAATTAAACGTACATCAGATCTGTTGTAAATGCACGATTAGCACTAATTACTCGAGAACGTTGGACACCTTCAGCTTTTATATCGGTTGCTCCTATGCATCTATCACGACTGCCTTAACAACATAAAAGTTTCTTATCAACAGCAATAATTCGAACACTGTGCCCACAGCACTACTTTGCTCATGTTTTTGGCTCACGTTACATACACTGAAATGACAGAAGCCAAAACCGTTAGTTTCGCTTTTTCACAACTTCCAGGGTCCATACCTTCTCACGCAACAAATGGCACTACACCTACTCAGTAGAGCTTCACACACGTTACTCATATTTCACATTTGATTTCAATTCCTCCACTCGTTTCAAAATTACATGGTTTTTATAGGCACTTTCTACGATCTGAATTCGAACTTTGGACCCCTTTATCTCCAGCCCTGTTTACGGTCTGCAGCTACTAACTTGTTTTTCTCGTTGTTTGTAGGGTACTGAATCCGGTGATAGCAAGCATTTTCCGTAATCGAATTGTAAAAAATAGAATGGTCCCTTGTCAGCGTAACAAAAGGTGAATACAAGATGGAGTGGAACTAAAATAGCAGCTACTGAAGACCTAGTAGAAACTCAGAAGAGAATACAGTCAATTGAATGGTTTGATGAAGAACGCAGAAAAGTAATTACAAGAGGGAGTGAAACAAGGGTAGAGATGACGAAGTAAGAGACACGGAATAACGATGATAAGTACCAAGAACTATGGAAACATGATAGGAAAATCTGTAACAGCAAGGAGAAAGAATGCCTGAAGAAACAAATAGAAGAAAGAGATCACCTGAGCATACAGTACAATTTGAAAATTTTATAGTGCAGTGAACAGGATGGGTAAAGACTAGAAACCCAATCAATGTGGCTGTAGGTGTATTGTACAACCAAGAAGAAATAATAAATTGATGATTGCGACACTTTTGTGAAGTGATAAATTATAAAGCAGAAGATAATACGAGCAGGATACTTGAAAAGAAGACAGCTCTGGAGAAGTAGATATCAACGAAAAGAACTCCACAGAGGAAGGAACAGACGCTCAAACAGATAAAAAACATTGAAAAATGTTTTTAAAGATTAAGGAGCGGAAAAGTGCTAGACGAAGATAACATTGCTCGAGAAATGATCAAAATTATTGAACATAATAAACTAAAAAGATACACCAACTCATAAATATCATATGGGGAAAAGATGCCGAAAGACCAGGAGACAACTACTATATCTCCTATACTGAGGAAAGAAGAAAGATACAACTGCAATAACTACCGAGGAATGTCTTTATTAAATGTAATATACGAAACAGCACAAAATGAAAGTGATGAACGGATTAGGCAACAGTTTTGAATTCAATGCCAGTGTTAGACAAGGAGACGAGCTTTCAACTACAGTACATTATTCATACTTGCCCTAGATATTGCCTGCCAAAAGATTGATCAAATGAATATCATATATACAAAGCTTAGCCAAATCTGCGAATATGCAAATCATATATTAATAGTTGCAAAATAAAATTGAAGGGGAATTCAGCTAGAAGAACATCAACAGCTAGAAGAGGAATTCACTAAATTTGGGCTAAAAATGAATAAAAGGAAGACAACACACACAGAAGTATCTACAGAACGTAATACCAGTAACGCTTAGCTGAGACGGATTCCAGTATTTAGGTAACATAATGAACAATTCAAATTATAATGAGATATGTATCGCCGAAAGGATAATGAAAGGGAATAAAGCATATTATGCAAACAAACAATTATTTAACAGTAAATTGATGTCAACAAGCAACAAGGTAATTGTTTACCACACCGAAAGATTTGTCATTCGAAAGAATATTCTTTCATGATTCTACTTGTCACATATTTCTGAAAGTCTCTGCAACATAATATACTTGTTCTGTGGTGTAGTACGTAATTGCAAAAGAAGAGAAGAAAATGAAGAAATGTAAGTTGCACAGAAAGCCACTATGATATTTATATGACTTATCTTAGGCTATTAATACATAAACACAAGGCAAGAGGAGAAGTGCTTTATGGTGCTAGTACAGCGCGGGAACAAGTGGATATGCACGTAAACTCGTTCATGTGCCTGCTACCTGTTGGGATAAATCATAAGTGCATGCTTTGATAACTAATTGGGAGAAGTGGACATAAGCTTCATGGGGCAGATTAGTCATTTCAGAAACAAACCGCAACTTTCCGTGTCCGTGTATATTGTTTCATTACTATTGAAAAAAGAAATGCTTTCTTGACATCCTATACAATAAATTATGTTTTACACAATAGACTAATATTTTTTTTATATATATTATCGATTTAAGGCTGTATTTTAGTTTCAAGTTTGGCATTTGTATACCTCCGTTACGTGTCCCAAGGTCATTTTTGACGACTTCAAACAGTCTTCTCTGAAATACGGAATAATTTACTAATCTAATTTCGTGTTTGAATTATGGGCCGAATATTCCTGCTGTCTTTGGAGTACTTTCCGTCAGAGAAGTATGAAAACTGTATGATGTAATAATACATTTAGAGGTGTCCCAATGTTTATTTTTTTGTTATTGTTGTTGTTGTTGAGATTTATTTAATTAAATACTTCAACAGTTCGTAGCCATGCCCCACCAAATAAGGAGAAATTGCGCGCTGTAATTACCTGGTGAGAAGATCGTGATCGTTCGAGTGCGCTTGAGCTGTGCAGAATATATATTCTGATATAGAATGTCAAGTTTCCGACGACCCCCTGATAAATTTGTATATGCCGTTAAGTATAAAGGAGGTAAGATCAATGAAAAATCAAAATGTACCTACAATGTCAATATTGCAATATGGGTAGTTAAATTGTGCCATCCTTTCATTTTTTAACATAAGTGGGCTTTATTTCCAAAAGGTTAAAAATTCGTATCCTCCTTATACGTATCTTTCGTTACGAGTAATAGTGTAACGGAAGATACACTGTCGTAACGGAGCATACAGGATTGATATTTGGATGTATATTCACGCTTCTTTTGATTTTTGTTTAATAATTTATTTTCTATACTAAACTCTGTTCATGGTACTTTTAATTTTGAGAAAGTTAAACCAAAACTCGTGATTGTTTTAGCTCTACAATACAAAATATAGTCAGTTAAAGGAGACAGCAGTATAAACTTTGAGCAATTATTTATTAACACTAGGGACAAAATTGCAAGTGAAACACTTTAAGTCACTGCAGTGCAGAGACATGGAAATCTGCAAGTTGGAAAAATTGCTACTCAACCGGGGATCAAACCCGGATTTCTGGTTTACATGTACCATAGAGAGCAAGAAATCCCCGGTCGAATCGCAATTTCTCCAACTTCCTTTTCAACAATGAGGACAAATGAAAATGTTAGTAAATTAAATGAATCATCGTGGTGACATTATGAAAAAAAATGAGATTATAACAGGATTGAGCTCTTTGAGGTACACAACCTGTTCCAAAAGGAAACATCTGATGCAATTCCTTCTGGGTGAGAGATGTTCGATTCTTTACTGATTCTCAAATATGCATTAGTAAGCAGTGACAGGTCTAGGAAAGTGTTTTGGGAGGGGCTTCTCTCAGAAATAATTAGTTTCCAGAAATCATGGAATTGGAGGGTGGCTCAAAGTATGAGCATAGGAATGACTTACCTTTATTTTTTTTTTAGAAATCCTAAAACTTTCGGGTTGTTCAGACCAAAAGCCCTATCGTAAATCAGCCACTGTTCGTAAGAGCTATTCAGTTGTTTACGTTTCCTGTCAAAAATTATTTTCACATAATTTATCGCATTTATGGCAGAAGGGCATATATTTTACAGCAGACGAAAAATAAAGTTGCTTGGGCCCATTTAAGGCCATATCCAGATTAAAATTTCTTACTGGTTTCAGCAAGAAATCATGCTGGAATTGCTGGAGCCTTTCAGATTTTGCTGGTATTCCTTGCTGGATATGCTGGATCCAGCAAAAGTTTCAAAACCGACCATGCCTGATGGAAATTCGAGCCACAAATGCTTGTATTCAGTTACTTTGGATACAACAAAAATGTTTTCAAAATCAACCATGCATACTGAAAAAGTTTTGCTGGTTCCAGCACATGTTATGCTCATTCAGCAAATATTTTAACATAAAATTTGTGGTTCTCAAAGGTAGATGAATTGTAGCACGGCTACTATGGTTTGCAACCCAGTGTGGGTCATCAAGGGAGACAAGAAAATGTACAAAAATCTTCCGAAAAATGCCACTTACGCCCATCTACCTTGAAAATGACGATTCATATTTTTTGCATACCAATTTACAACTATTTTCATTACATATTTCCTGGGTATAACTTTTTGCATGTTTGTTTCTTTCCAGAGAGATGGGTAAAGTTAAGAAGCAAAGTGATAAAGAAGGAAATAAAATATCGAAGAAAAATAAAGGATTATGAAGAAATATATGAAGAAATTAAAAGGAGAGAGGAAAAGATATAAAAGAAGAGTCAAAGAAAACAATTAAAACAGCTAAGCCCAAAATGATTGATTGTGAAAGAAGAGCTTTAAGAAAACGGTGGAGAGAAAAACACGAAGATACAGGCAAAACTTAAAGGAGAAAACTGATGTACAATTTGATCCTAGATAGTTCTAGATAAACTTTACAAATATAAAGCCTGGGCGCCGGTTTGGACTTTTATCAACTCTTAATTCCATTATGAGAAGGAATGACTTATG
>JAGDQP010038663.1:0-16405 GCA_022664845.1 Lepisma saccharinum
AAACTGTAAGTAAACAAAATCATTAGTTTTTATCATTACTGTTAATTTGCGACGTGTAGTATTGTTAGCAAACTGTATTCAATTGTATCTTTATGTATTGAAATTGTATCATTTTTAAGGTACAGATAACGCGGAGAGTTTTATTGATACTGGATATATAATGTTTTCCTTGGTTGTAAGAGTAGGGGTCCGCAAAGAAACTAGTAACAAATCAATCCACAGCCTACAAAAGGAGGCTGGGAAAGGCTGGTCTAGACTCATGAGGAGCATGACCATCATCTTGAAATCATCTACTTTATATATTACCTATGTTTTTAATAGGAAGAGGGTTATCTGATGTATCAATCTAGACTGATATCTGACTGGACTGATCAACAGAACCGCCATTATGAAGTAGATTATGAAGGTCGTATGTGATGTAACAATTTGGACTGACATCTTGACATCTTTTAACTTTATTTTTGCAAGATAACTAACTTTTAAATTAAATTTATTCTTGTAAGAGAATATTAAACATTTCCCCAAATGATGTTAGCTCCTTCCACACTATAGATGCCATTATCACTTACAAAAATAAAGTATTTTCAAAACTAACTTAACCAGCGTTTTGCTTATTAAATTTCGGTGCGAAGTGATACATCACATTGGCCCTCTCTTCCTATTCAAGCAATTTAAGGTAATATAAAATTTAGCGATTTCAAGATGGCGGCCCTGATAGGTAGCATCCTTTTGCCTAATACCTGTCTATATGCATCTGCTATTTCCTATTTCTTTAACTGTTACGACGTTATTAAATAACTAGGATTCGAAGCTATCAAATGTTACTGGTGGGAAATCTGTAATAGAGTAAGTAATGAAAGTTGATTCTAACAATTCTCAATCATCAAAAGATCTTGCACGTCTGTAAAGTCTACCATTCACGTACACTTTCTACAGCATCGGTGGTTCAGTGGTAGAATGCTCGCCTGCCACGCGGGCGGCCCGGGTTCGATTCCCGGCCGATACAGACTTGTTTTTATTTACTTTAATTTAGTTCTGATTAAAACTAAAATATTATCAATCCTTTTCTACATGAAAAAATAGAAAAGTGTGCAAGTTTTATAAAGCTCCAAACAATTTATGATTAGAGCTGACCCTTAACTAATTTGGCATTTCACTCTTAATAAGAAGTGTGCATGTAATTTAGACTTGATTTGTCGACAATGTGTAAGAAATGCTTCTCCAGAGAATATAAAAGTTTTCTCTATAATATATATGGGATCCTTTATTTTCTTATAGGATCCCAAAATTGTTGCCTTGCACCATCATGTAAATTCCGAAAACTTGTGATGTTTCCCCGTTTGAAATCCCTACGCACTCCTTCTCTCCCACAAATAGTATTTTAAATAACAGAAGAATCTCGCAAACACTATAGCATAACATTATTATTATTATTTTAAAAGTACATAATTTGAAGTATTTAGGAATTCAAACAAATACATTGGAAAAATTAATATTTTATTGAATTTAGGCAGCTTCGATTCAACACGGGTTAGGGTAGAGAACAGGATATTGGAAGAAAGTTAGCCAGGCCAGGACGTATAGGTACTATCCCGGCATCTGCCTAGGGTAAATGAGGAGAATTCTCGGAAAAATATCGGTCAGGATAGGCGGATGGTGGGATCATTCTAAAACCTTCCGATTGCTAACTCAACGCTCTGTCAGTTTAGTTATGTCTTGCGCGTTCGAGTGAAGAATGGAAACAAAGCTTGCTGAAATCATAAAACGTGATTTTGTGAGAACTTTTATACTACTGTAATTTTTGAAAGAAACTATTGAAAACTGATCATTACTAGACCTGAATGTGAAGTTAAAAAAAACACTCTCTTGCATCGGCCGGGAATCGAACCCGGGCCGCCCGCGTGGCAGGCGAGCATTCTACCACTGAACCACCGATGCTGTGAATATTGTTCATGAATTACAATTTAAAAAGACTTCTGAAGAGATTTGTTGATCGTTCTAGTTACAAAATAATATAATCAATCCAATTTTTCCTAGACAAATTATTCATCAACATCTTCTATTACTTCATTCTCCCAGGGAACGAGTTAAATTTGCAACAGCACGATGCCATTAGACACTAATATGGGCCTTCCTCATAACTCTATTATGCCTCCACGTTAGCTATATTACAATTTGATCATAAGTCCCGCCTGCTGTTGTATTTTTCCTGCAAACTATCCAGAAAAACACGCAAGAGGTATGATCGCTAATCACACATTCATTACTGATATCACAATACGATTTACTTAGTTAGTTTCCGTTCGAAATGGGAGAAAAGTTAGAGCTGCGGTACTACTAAAAATCGCGAAGGTTCCGGTCTCTCGATAGCATTTTAGGAATACAATAATTAATTTTTTATAAAATAGGTTGGCAACACTGACAACAGGATGCTTAGGGATATGTACGTTTCTATTGTCTTAAATAATGTTTATGCTAAGTTTGGTGCAGTTGTGCCTAAAGTAATGGAAGCAATTTAAATATTGCCAACCTGTTTTATGAAAATGAATTATTGTATTCCTAAAATGCTATCGAGAGACCGGAACCTTCGCGATTTTTAGTAGAATCGCAGCTCTAACTTTTCTCCCATTTCGAACGGAAACTAACCTAGTAAATCGTATTGTGATATCAGTAATGAATGTGTGATTAGCGATCATACCTCTTGCGTGTTTTTCTGGATAGTTTGCAGGAAAAATACAACAGCAGGCGGGACTTCTGATAAAATTGTAATATAGCTAACGTGGAGGCATAATAGAGTTATGAGGAAGGTCCATATTAGTGTCTAATGGCATCGTGCTGTTGCAAATTTAACTCGTTCCCTGGGAGTGTGAAGTAATAGAAGATGTTGATCAATCATTTACCTAGTAAAAATTGGCTTGATTATATTATTTCGTAACTAGAACGATCAACAAGTCACTTCAGATGTTTTAAATTGTAATTCATGAACAACATTCAGAGCATCGGTGGTTCAGTGGTAGAATGCTCGCCTGCCACGCGGGCGGCCCGGGTTCGATTTCCGGCCGATGCAAGAGAGTGTTTTTTTTAACTTCACATTCAGGTCTAGTAATGATAAGTTTTCAATAGATTCTTTTTAAAATACAGTAGTATAAACGTTCTCACAAAACCACGTTTTATGATTTTTCGTTTCCACTCTTCACACGAACGCGCAAGTCAAGTAGCCATAATTAAACTGACAGAGCGTTGAGTTAGCAATCGGAAGGTTTTAGATACCAGGATAGTACCTATACGTCCTGGCTAACTTTCTTCCAATTATCCTGTTCTCTACCCTAACCCGTGTTGAATAAATGCATTCTTGCAATGTATTTATTTGAATTCCTAAATACCTCAAATTATGTACTTTTAAAATAATAATAATAATAATAATAATAATGGTATGCTATAGTGTTTGCGAGATTCTTCTGTTATTTAAAATACTATTTGTGGGAGACACGGAGTGCGTAGGGATTTCAAATGGGGAAACATCACAAGTTTTCGGAATTTACATGATGGGTGCATGGCAACAATTTTGGGATCCTATAAGAAAATAAAGGATCCCATATATATGATAGAGGAAACTTTCATATTCTCTGGAGAAGCATTGCTTATACATTGTCGACAAATCAAGTCTAAATTACATGCACACACTTCTTATTAAGAGTGAAATGCTAAATTAGTTAAGGGTTAGCTCTAATCATAAATTATTTGGAGCTTTACAAAATTTGTACACTTTTCTATTTTTGCATTTAGAAAAGCATTGATAATATTTTAGTCTTTATTAGAACTAAATTAAAGTAAATAAAACAAGTTTGCATCGGCCGGGAATCGAACCCGGGCCGCCCGCGTGGCAGGCGAGCATTCTACCACTGAACCACCGATGCTGTAGGAAACATACGTGAATGGTAGACTTTACAGACCTGCAGAATCCATGGATGATTGTGAACTGTTAGAATCAACTTCCATTATTTACTCAGCTTTTCCTTTCATAGATTTTCAGTTACTAATATTTGATAGCTTTATAAATCCCAGGGAATTAATAACGTCGTAACAGTTACGAAATAGACAGAGCAGATGCGTAGAAACTGGTATTGGGTAGTAGGATGCTAACTAGAAGGGTCGCCATCTTGAAATCGCTATATTTTATATTACCTGAAATTATTTGAATAGGAAGAGACAGTGTCTCTTCGCACAGAAATTTCATAAGTAAAGCGCTGGTTTTGAAACAACTTGATTTTTGTAAGTGATAATGGCATTTACTGTGGTGGAAGGAACTTGCATCATTTTGGAAAAAATATTTAATATTCTCTTATAACAATAAAGTTAGTTATTTAGCAAGAATTAAGTTTAAGAGGTGTCAGTCCAAATTGACACATCACATATGACCCTCTCCCTATCAAAAAATAATAATTGGGTAATGGATAAAGTAACCTATATTGGTCATACAGATATCAGTCCAAAGTGATACATCACATAACTTTCTTCCTACTAAAAAAAAAATGTAACATATAAAGTAGTTGATTTTAATATGGTGGTGATTTTCAAGCTCCTCATAGGTCATCCTTCTACACAGCACGCATTGTTAGACATTTTTTAGTTTCTATTAACTGTTCCATAAAGAAAAGGGTATTTCAATGAACTACGTCATTGAACTACATTCTAGTGTCATATTTTATTATAGTCCACAGTAATAAATTCATGACAATACTAACTTTACTCATGCATTTCTGGCCAATTGCAGCTCAGATTCATATATTACACGACCTTCTTCCCATTTAAAGAAATCAAGCAAGATTCAAGTTGGCCACCTTCAAGATGACGCCATGATGAACGTACTTTCTAGCACGTAATGCCTTCCATCTATGTATTTGCTTTTCATTCCTCGAAACGTTATACAAATTAAGAGGTGGCTAAGATATTTGATGTTCACCATGTATATAATTCCTGGGGCGTAAATTCCTCACGAGACGACTCCGGTTCTATAAACTTGTGTAACTTAGCGTGCGTTCATCTCTCCCCATGTGCAACAAACTACGATAGTTTCAATGTGATAGTCGTCGATCATTTGGCTGTCTTCCTTAGTATATGTACAGGAAAGGACAAAACATTGGACTTCCTTCTGTACCATCAAAAGCCTGAAACAAGTGATCTTGAGAACAAGTACACCGGTTAAATAAACTTGTTTAAATTGAACAATTATACTTGTGAAAAAAATCCGCATTTCTAGGTGGACAAGATCTTACAAAACATATCGAAGTATACCACTGCTTCTGTCCCCTAGCGTATATACTGATAAGCTCAGAATAGAACATATCGAAATTGACCTCATTATGGTAGTAACATAAACCGTGGAATCCCAATAAATTATCGAACCTATATCGAATAGCTGAAGACCATTAATATTTCGCTGGGAAGTATCTAAAATCCATCCCAAACCCAAAATTGCTTTTAATCAGTACTCAACTAGCGTAATAAAGATATGGTTCAGATCAAACAAATTCAGAGCATTTATTGAAACTCTCCACATATTCTCGCCATACAATATTCCCTCTGGAAGTTAGGTTTCCATCTACTGGAAGATAAACTCTTCACCCACAAGAACCACAATAACATTATACATCAGAAAGTGAATCACATACTGTACCACAATACTTGTGCAATATTCAATAATCTCCAACAATGATTTCAGCTTCACATCTTCGGACTTCACCAAACCCAGTGTAATATATGTATATCCTCCATGAACTAAAACAATATATTTAACTGATATTCAATATTGTCAACATAAGAGCCAAGTCTAAAACAGAAACGCAACTCCAATTACCTATAAAGGAAAAAGAAGACAAAAACAATGTTAATCGAGTAGTCTCAAAAAGTTCAACCATATGACGTCAATCATGATGTCAGAATACATCAGGTAGAATATTTTCATTTGTAGCGTACTAATGCATGAACCACATGAAACCATGATCGATTTTGGTGAGTAAGACGTAAGCAACATAAATATCAGAAGTATGTAAATATTTTCATAACATCAAGACACATTTGATACTGGTGTGATAGTAATACCGAACTTAACAATGATTGATATGATATAGGTGCTCATTTTGTCTTAAATTTCAACACCTTCTTGAATTACAATGCGACCAAGGAAGCTTTGCCATTCGCTGTCATAAACCGTGGACTCACTTCTCAACTAAAGATTTAGGAATTGGTGGGTTTGCCTCTTATTAATCAAATGCAGCTTCTGTGATCTCTACGCTATTCTGTAGGAGTTACACTGTGAGGGAGTCCTGTTTTCCTACAGAATAGGATGGTCCAAAAGTCTTGTCATCCTTGTATAGAATACAATACAGTATAATAATAATACCAAATACAGTTTACTGCAGTTGAATTAATAGAACGTTTTCAATAAATATGCATATTCGATTTATGAAATATTCCCCAGGACAAATGTTGAAGCGTCCAGAAGGTCATTGTAGACATCTTTGTTTTCGTCGCACATGTGGCACAATGTTCTCTGGAATATTTACGCAGTGTAGCCAGTATTTCGTCCAGAAGATTTCATTCGAGGAGCTCGGAGGGGAGCTAATGAAAATAATAATGACTCTATTCGACTAAACTATAAAATAACAGTATTGTTAATTAACAATATGTCGTACTTCCTTGGTTAACCTAAAAAACAGTGGTCGAAGTGAGGCGGTATGCACCGGTATGGCATACCAGCGCTGGATTTTGAGAGCTAAAAGCATACCGTCACTGAAACACACGGTATGCGTGCTGTCATATATCACTTTTTGATTAGTCGAGGCAAGTATTAGGAAAACATACCGTCTCTGATTCTCTCCCACTTCGAACACTGCTCAAAATAACATGAACAATATTTATAGAATCTGCTAGGGCTATTGTAAATGATCTTCCCGATTTCAGAGTTTAATAACTCACGTATATTTATTTGCAATAACATGAAACTTACGTTAAATGAAACTTTAGTGCCTGGCAACTGTGATGCCACATTCTGCCGCTAAGGCGACAATAAATCAAGATGGCCGAAAACGAGGACAGGAGAGCATCTTGTGTTCTCGAATCTCCTTAATATATTTCTATAACATTTGAAACAGTTTGTAGTTAAGTGTTCAACGAAGTTCGGGTTAGATCCACCAAGCGGACACTCAATACGGAAGTGGATATACCTGCAAGAGGAAATCAAAATTCTAGAACACAATGTTCGTTTTCGGCCATCTTCATTTACTGTCGTCCTAGCGGCGGAATGCGTAACTAAACATCACAATGCCAACCACTAAAGCTTTTTGAGTTTTTCTTTCATTTAACGTAAGTTGCACGTCATTGTAAGTCAATAAACAGGTTATTAAACTTTGAAATCGGGAAGATCATACATATATGTATTTCAGCTTATGCATAAGTAATACAAGATAAGATAAAATGAAATTTATGGGCGGTAACAGCACTATGGCTTATAAGTAATACCAGTGTTGAGACTAGTTCTTTCGGGAGAGCGGTTGAAAGCCCCCCGAAAACATGCCTGAGAGAAATAGCGAGTGTAGCCTTGTCGTTCTCTGTGAAGGCAGGGATTTTCAGTTTGGCAGGATGTAAAGTCAAAATTGAGAGTTTAATTGGAGTTTTCCACGGTTTTTATTTTTTTTAACCGTAAAAAAATTAAAGTTAGGGGTGCTCTCGAGGATTTGAGGGGGTGACACATCCCCCACAGGAAAGGCCTTGCGAAATGACTGTGTGAAAGCAGCGCTAACAGCACCCATCAATTGTGAGGGTTAAAAGCAAAAGCTGTAATCTCCAGTTTTTGGGAAACCGAGATTTTGATGGCATTGTATATGTTGAAGTGTCTAATGAAGCTAAATGAAGGTAAAGCCCTAATACTTTGTGTAGTTCTAGTTTTATGCGTAGGAATCACAGGATAAAAAGTACCCATATATTTTTATGATATTTACCACATTTTTTTTTTTTGGGGGGGGGGCTCTGTAAAATTTGCTGGAGTGGAGACTGCAGCTTTTGTTTTTACCCCCCACAATTGTTCTGTTGTTTGGTGTCGTTGGCTGATAATACCCCATAGAGTGTTGTCACAAGTCCCTATGACAGTCTGTGGACGTCCATCGGCCCATGCAGTTACAACAAGACACTTTTCCAAATTATAAATAAGTGGTTGTGTTGGCCATTTCAAATGGATGAGAAACTGTAAATACATTATCTCACTTCAAATTAAACATAACATTAAACTTTTACACGTAATCTAAACTTAAGCTTTATGGGGAGTGACAAGACTTTTGAACAAGCCTGTATTCAAAAAGTAATATTAATGTGAATAAAAAGCAAAGGGATCTGTTTCACCTTGTAAACATTTATTTTCTGAAGTCTCTTGAGAGGATTTGGATCTGCTCTGCGTTACCCCACAGGAAAGGTTATGCATAACTTGTCAGAACGTATATTGGATTATTATACTTCTAGTTTGCTTTTTTTTTTAAGTAAAGATATCCACTGTGCGATACGCACGCGCCGTTGGGTATGTGGAGGTAGCGCTTCATCTCGACTTATGAGTTATGACACGAGATTAGGTGGTCAGTCCCACGCTTGATCGCCTTTACCTCTACAGGAGCCCAGGAATACCAAACGCAACGTTTGATAGGAACCTGAGTGCACCTCAGCGAGCCAGGTATGGCAGGACTGATTCCACATGTTAACAATATATAAAATGATTCTGTTCAATATTATGATTGCAACATAAACTTTTCAATTTATTACTTATATGCAAGCATTGCATGTAACTCTACAGTCATCTACTGAAGTAGAACACACATGCACTCGCAAACTTTGCTCATTTACACATATCCTCTTTTGTATTAAACATATAATAAACAGACATATAATTACACAAAATAAATATGCAATGCCAATTTGTCTTTTTTTTTTTAAAAATATTAAATATCATTAATCCTTAATTTTATTATGTTGTTGTGTCGAATTGTTTATTTTCATATCAGTTCTACAGGCTGACTTCACTCGGTTTATGGCCAATCATTAATTTACATCCACTGTTCCAGATGTTACAAAAGTAGTTCGTTTATTAATAATAATAACTCTACCCTCCTTTGTTTTTATATAAATTTATAATAGAACTTGGTCAAGGACTGGAACATGGACAAACCGACCGGGTATCCGTGCGGTCTAAGGCGTTAGGCCAACGACTCGAAGGTCCCGGGTTCGAATCTCGGCAGGGGGCATGGATGTTTGTCGATTTTAACTGGGTGTATAAGGCCGAATCGCGATGGACCGAAGTCAGAAATTACTAGACTGGACCATATTAAATAAAGTTCTTTTTTTTTTTAAGTTTCTGGAACATTAACAAAGGTCCACTGAGCTACCGTAGCTCAGTGATAGAGCGTTGACGTAGCATTCGCGCCGATCATCACTGAGGTTTCTCCGGGGTTGTTCTTCAGTCACACCAGGCAAATGCCGGGATGGCACCTTGAACATAGGCCCTGGTCGACACCTTCCCGAATCCTTTCCCCTTCCCTAACCCGACCTGAGCTTCACATGTCTAAAGGCCTTAAATAAAATGTATATTCAAATGGACAAAGGTCCGTTACAACAAATTGAAGTACGAAATTGTCGTCACCGTATACACCTAAAGGTGAGACGAAGATGTGATTAGGATGGCTCTTTAAAAACAAAATCGAAAATTTTATATAAGGAAGTGTGTGTATTAAGTTGTTTGATCTTATTCAAGATACTTTTTTGTTTCACGTTGACTGTTTATTAATCTTTGACAGCTGTTTTCCATTCGCACAAAGATACATCTGAATTTCTGGCGTGAAGTTGGGACATTCTGAAACAAACTAGCGCTGCGATTCTTCTTACAACTGCAAAGGCTTCGGTCTCTTAATATAATCTCAAACAGACAAACATTTCTTTTATAAAATAGATTGGCAACACTGAGGTCCTTAATGGACGGTGCTACACACAGATTTTTCTATCGTGTCGAATAATGTTTGTGCCTAGTTGGGTGTTGTAACGTCTAACGTAATGGAAATAATAAAATTTGAATTTTATAATAAGTTGGCAACACTGATAGCTTAAAATGAGTCCTTGTCGTTTTACCACAATAGTCTGAACTTAAGATGAGTATACGCATCGTCAACGTTATTTTGCTCCGACTAACTTCCTCTCAACGAACATGAGTTTTACTCTTTTGATCTCCTCCTAGGGTTCTTCCAAGTGACGTCATATAAATTTGTAGTTGAAATGCCTACTTGGAGGGAACCTTGGGTGAGGCGATTCTCAACAAGTAAATCCGACCTAGGCTAGCACAAAAACACTCTAGCAGATCAGCTGCGAGCTTTAAATATAAAAAAACTTAGTAATATCTTTTGATGAGTAGTTTATTAAGACTAAGCATCCCAATAAAAGTATATCTAAGATTACATCCCCTTTGTACAATATATAACTTAGTCAAAAACAATTTTCTGACTACACACATTAACTTAAAAATGTTAGTAAATATTTTCAACGCTCGAATGACTAATTGAAATATTGTTTAGTTGCATTTAAAATTTAATTTCCATTCAACATTATATTTTATTTTTTTAATTTAACAGCATAAATTACAGAACATTTTACCCTGCCGTCTATCTGCAAAGTTTGGTGTATGCCGCAAAACAAAACACCACAACAAGAGGAGTAAAGTTACTTGTTAAGCATTTGATCGTTTAAAAAACACAACACAAACATTGAAGTTACAGGTAAATCAGAAATAAGAACTTGAATTATAAGTAAAAATATGTTTGCGCGTGTGTTTAGTAACATTATAAAACATACATTTCATTTGCGACTTACAAAATATGTTGTGATATTTTCGTAGTGGTCGTACGTAAGTTTCACACTGTCGTAACATATTATAACAGACTGTAGCAAATTATTAACATTTCAACAATTATTTCGGAAGTTGTCTTATTATCATACATAACCATTAAATAGAGAAATAATTAATCCAAAGTCTTTAAATTACAAAACAGTTAAATTCAATGACAGAGTTAAATCTAGTACGAATGTCCTTTAGATACCACCCCAAACATTCTAACCTTAACGTACGGTAATCAAAGATAGTTAAAACTTCCTAACCGAATATAACTCAATAAACGTAAGTAACTCATAATTCGGTTATATTTTAAATTGGGGTATACCTTCTCGAAAATAAACAAGTCTAAGCTTACAGAAACGAAGCTAATCAAACCTAAGCATTTGGAGGCTTGAGGTTCCCATATCAAGCTGGAGTGCTTTGGGGACGGTGACACCCACACTACTATCTTTCTGTTTCGAATAATGTTGATGCTAATTTTGATGAAAACTAAAGAAATGGAAGCAATTTTAAATGTTGGATTTAAAAATGGTTGACAACGCTGATCGGTCAAGACGGTTCCAGTGATTCTGAGCTAGTCTAGCCAAGACCTCTATAACAACTCATCAGCCTCTTCACTCCTTATAGTTCCTGAGATTTATTGTCAAGAAACGGACGGACGTATCTTAGGATTATAAAGTTCCTTCTTTTATAGCTTCTGTAACAAGGGATCTAAAAGAAACATGATTTTACTGCTAAAATAAATTGTTATAACGAACATTATCGAATTACCGTACGGGATGGTTTAAGTAAATTCAATCTGCTTTATTTATTTTGGAGCTGCGGTTCTCGAACTTTGCAAGACCGCGTACCACTAACGTACCATCTCACTCATCAAAATTGTCGCTTGTGTTAAGAAGGGGAAAATGTACATTTGAATTTGAGTTTATTTATGGTCGTTAGGCATATCAGGCTCAGGTCGAAACAAAAGGAACTACAAGTATGTAAGTATGTAGTAAACTAATAAGCCAAAGTTCATAGAACCAACAGTTACCTCACAAAAGGTTGCTCAGTGACGTCACTCAAGGATAGTGATCCAAATGAATGATAGGTACACATACATTAGTTAGTAGTTTTGACGATCACTTTCACTTTGTCTTTACCATTCTCCTAAATTCTGGTTGTGTTCACCAAGATGGCGAACTGATGTTGTGACGTTCTGATCATTTTTTTTTAAATGGCCTATTTTCTAATTCTAACTCCCCTGGAAAATTTCAGTGACGTCATTCTTGGGACAACCTATTAGTTCTATAAATATTGGTGATAAGCACACTTTTTAAGTTTCGGGACGGGCGTAAGCCATAGTGCTGTTACCGCCCATTAAATTCATTTTATCTTATCTTACCACACTTTAAGTGTGAAATGACGAATAATGCATTACCAAGTATTTTTAATATAGTTTCTACTGTGTGTGTACTTCACCAGATTTGACATTTTTGGAACTGGGATAGGTCATAGAAGTACCCGGTGTGCGGCAGTTATCAGTGTTGCCAGAATTTGGTTTGGGGATGGGTCCAAGGGCTTCTTGGGGGTTCAAGGTATGTCAGGGCATGAAATGTATATTAAATATGTATAATTACGCATGAAGTTTCACCATTTTTTCATAAAATTCTGAGTTTTAGGGGGGTCCGGACCCCCTTGACCCACCCCGTAAGTACGTCCCTGAGTGTTGCCAATCAATTTTAAAAACAGTCCCACCTTCCAGTGTTGCAAACATATTTTATTCACCCCGCAGTAACGAGCGGGTGTATCAGCTTGTTAGCTATAAAACTTAATCAATCAGTGAAGATTAAATATTTTAGGCTCATAAGAAGCCACAATCTATTCGTAACGTTTCGTCGCACTTTACCAGTTCATCTTCAGGGACAAGTAGAAGGGAGAATTCTGACAAAGATACCGATACAGCGACGAAATGCTACGTACAATGTTTTCTTCTGAGGATAATTTTTTAGCCTTTACTCAGTGATTACAATTTATTGAATGTATACAGTCAGTGCCAAAATTTGTATCCAGTCGTAAAATTTCTTATTCAAATAACTTTTGGAATTAATTGGCCGAGTGAGTTCGATTTCCTATAATGGAAAGATAATGTGTTTTTCTGAAAGTTACAAAAAGAAACTGTACTCAAAGCGCTATCCATTCTAAACATATTTGGAGAAGAAATTTCACGACTGGGTACAAATTTTTGACGCTGACTGTATAATGTAACTGGTTGAAATTTAAAACATAATTTTTACAAAGACATTAAAAAAATACGGTACAAATTTCGGGATTGCAGCTAAACTTGTTGATATGTACATTTTTTTTTCTCCCCTCAGACACATTGCGGGCTACCTCATGAATGTTCACAGACCACACTTTGAGAGACGCTGTTTTGCATCTCGAGAATTACCAGTATTTAAAAAGAAAGGAAAGCAATAATAATAATAATAACATCGGATGTTTGTATGTCTAGTAAGTTGTCTTCCAGCACTTGGACACATTCTTGAAAAGGGGTGCTTTTTGATATGGTGCGGAATTTGTGCTAATATACAAAGCTTATCGTATATTAGCACAAGGCTCTAAAGGAAAATGTTTTTTTTTCGGTGAAGTTTTTGTTCTTCGGTTAGCAGAAGCCTCACCTGGAGAACTTACCAGCCGTTGGACCCCTATTGTCTTTATCTCTCAACAAGTAACCCTGATCGAATGAATGCACGCTGGAAACTAAAGGACGTAGTGTAAAGTCATTGTTGTGAAGTGTTAGTAGTTAAAAGCAAGGGAAGGGAGATAGATTTTCTCCTGATAAGATTACATTAAATGTATGGATGATAAGAATTTCACCGTTATGTTCAACCCCAAAATTGACTAAGAAAAGGTGTTCTGGAATGAATCTGCTACAACATTTTTGAACACACAGAAATATACTGGAATCTGGTTTTGAATACCAGGTGTGTTATGTATGTAGTCCCAAACAAAAGGTCCATTGAAACTTACAGTAAACTTCATGTCGCCGTGGTAGAGTCTGTGGAAATTGAAAATTCTAATATCCGTATCAACGTATCCAATCGCGACATCAAAACGCAATACGATGCATTAAATTATAGAATTCCGAAGCAGTGACAAACCGATGTTGAAAGTTTGATAAAGAGGGTGACTCAGCCGAAGTGTGTTGGCGTTGTAATCTGAAGTTCCTAGGATAAATCCTTGAGTCTATGATCCTGACTGAAATTGTCTCCTCCTTACCTTAGTAACTCTTGACGAATATCACAAACTTAAATTGACAAATTTAATCAGTATTTGGCAAGAAAATTTTAAATTTATTTATGGCCTTCAAGCCGGGGAAAATGATGCGAGAAAGAGTCGGACAGAGCTTAAGTTGAGAATACTATCCCGGTATTTGTCTCGTGGGACTGAGGAAAATCCGTGGAAAAACCTGTCACGATGGTCATTCTCTGGTATCAAACCCAGGACCTCCAGAACGCTAAGTCAACGCTCTACAAGCAGAACTACTCCCTCTCGGTAATATTTGGCAAAAATGAAGTGTTTTTAAAAAGATTACATATTTTAAAATTTTATGGGGTACGAGGCCTCTCAAGCTCTTACACTACGCCATCATTGAAGTTAGTAGTGATACTGTTATTTGCGTACTAATGGGAAGAGAATTAATTTAATATTGACGTACATTATATTAACCGGAGCATGTATATACAGGATGTTTAAAAATCAAAGTTATAAATTTAAGGACAGACAAAAAAATGTTCTTTCGAAAATAATTGAAAAATGCATAGTTTAGAAGGTACAGACTCACGAATATTCCGAGACATCGTAAGAAATGACGCCATATTTCGACAAATAATGACGCCGGCACTGTCATTTAGCAAATCACAAACAAGGTTGCATGCGATATTTGCACTAAGTTTATGATTGAAAAGTGTGGCTTAGAATGGCGGTTCATATTTGCGTTTCTGTAGCTTCGGGACTACTGTAATGGACCGAAGGTCATACATTACTTTTTTTCAGGGACGGCAAATTATTTGAATGGAACTTTGGTCTCTTGTTGTCGTGTGAGGAACTCGTCCTTAAATTTATAAGCATAATGTTTTTAAACGCCCTGTATAAGAAATATTTCGGAACAGGTTTCTCATTCATATCGTTTAATGACACTTTGAGTAAGATCGTTAAATTAAAAAGATAATTTCTTTTCTTTCTTTTTTTTCTTAAATTAGGAATTATATTTCAAAAAAGAGACTAAAAGTATATTTTGAAGAAATGAAAGGTTTGAGAAAGGACGTTAAGAATGAAGGAAAACTCAATTTTGAATACCCTCAGTGTAAGGTTTAGAGTTAGAATAAATGCTTCGGAGTAAAAAAAAAATTGCGGTTAGCATTTGAGTCGATAGGGATTAAACTTGTAGATCAAGTAAATGGGATACAGGATGAGGAAATACTTTTTTAATCAATGGATGGAATCAAAATCAGATCGATATTAATAATTTGCGTAAGAGCCATTTAACTGATACAAAGTCTATCATGGACTTTACCTTGAAAGCGGCCATCTTGAATCTGGTTCTTTTTTTAATGGAAATCGTGTCATATGATCCATCAGTCTGAAGTGGAATGTCACAGAAAGACGTCGGTGAAGTTAATGTTGAATATATTTATTTTTAATAAGATATAATCACATGTGATATCGGTAGCCATGGCGTTCGATTTTCAAAATGGCCGTCATGGTGGCCATATCCTCTATTATGTACCCATTGCTACTTACTTGTTTTTCGTTATCTGAGGATAAATAATATTCTCAGACTTGTCTCAATCACTGCTTATTCCATTTTCACTTCATTGTCTTTTATTTAACAAACTACAAATACGGCTCAACGTTATTGTACATAAGTATTAACAACGATAACAACAAAGGGAAGGAATCGACCCTGGTCTTACTTAAGGTTACCATCCCAGCATTTACCTGATGGTGGTATATTTATTTGTTGCTTTTTTTTAATGGCAGGTAAATGTCTCCGGCAGATCAAGGAGACTAGGAGGCATGAGAAATGAACGCTAAAACTGGGTAGGTAATAGCTATTGAAATAAACCCATGTGCTTAATGAACATTCACCGGTCCGGTTCACTTGAAGCAACGTGCTGCGAATGGATTTCTCACTTACTTACTCTATGGCTTACGGAGCTCGCAAGTTCATCTCCGCAGTAACAAACGTTCTCCATAGGATTCTATCCTGAGCAAGATCAAGCCAGTTTTCATCACAAACACCTACTTCTCGAAGATCCCTTCTAATATGATCATCCCAACGTTGTCTCGGTCTTCCTAACAGTCTCTTTCCCTCCGGTTTACCAACTACGATGGAATACAATCTTCGTTTCTCACATTCTGGTAGTATTTCCACGAGACGAGACAGACTTCTTGGAATTCGAGACGAGACATCACGTCTCGTGTCTCGAAAATCCAAAC
>JAGDQP010038664.1:0-18069 GCA_022664845.1 Lepisma saccharinum
TAGATAGATAGATACATACATACATACATACGTATATATAACGATGTATGAAACTAGATTCGTTTTGAAAGTAATTTTTCCCCTTCATTAATGCACTTTTTGCTAAGTTACTTAAATCTGCATTATCTCCTAGTTCAATCTGTCTTTTATGATATAGTTTTATGTAAATCTATTAAACTTTGAAGACAACAATGGCCTGCATGGAAGACGTTTTAACTGATACCAGCATCGCAGTAGTGATTAAGATATCAAACAAGTAGATGAATTTTAAGCACATGGAATTAGGCAGCTGTTATCAAATTACATTTTCATTTCTGTGAAAGAAAAAAAAACACCTTTGAAATCCATCTGTATAGACGAAATCAATTGCAAATATTTAAAGAATGTGATCATGAAGATTGGCCTAGCCTTGTAAAATGAATATATAATCGTCCTGTAATATTGATTTTTGTTTTTTCGTCCCTCACTCTTAAGATACGGAATGGTTTAAGTGTTTCTGTCCGACTACTTTTTAAAACATTCACAAGACAAAGTACTTTACTGTAATTGTGACTGATAGCTCGAATCTCTAGTAGCACACGTGCATGGTGCAATAATAGTCGTAGTATAGTAGAAAGATGGTAAGGTCAAGTGAAAAGAAAGTGGAAGCGAAGGACTTTTTAAACTGGGACATGCATTTTGATATACAGAGCTTACAGATTATTCACGTAAGAGCAGCGCTGACGTTTAACGTGCGTGTATTCTCGTAAATTAGTCATTCAGGTTGGTTCTGCTCTAGATTCCAAGTTCTGTTGAAATACAATGTTGCTAACTGTGAGTGTTTTTGATCTGTAATAAAAGTTATAGAAACTTTTGTACACTTTTGTAAGAGAAAAGTTCGTATTTTACTTAACAGTTTTTTTTAAAATAACTATAGGTTCTCCTTGAATACTGACCTCTTTTGATAGTTGAACATGTGAATATTACAAGGATGAATACACTCTAAAATTGTGTCAGAAAAATATTAATAAATAATTAAACTTTGAAAAAAAAAATAAATAGAAATATCAAGAAATTCTGAAAAATCTTCAAAGCACAAAACTCAAAGATTTGGCAATATAAAGAAATTTTCAGGCAAATTCAGAAAAGCGTTATAGAAGTTACAACTGAAATATATTTCATATTAAACTAATTACTTGATTTAAAAGCTATATAATGCTTGTAGTTATGAGTAGTTATTCTTTATCTATGGCTAGGAGATTGAAAGTCATTGTTTGATATAGATGCCAGACATCTTAAGAAATTAAATGACAAATGTGGATTTGGATATGTGTCTGCATAGGGAATATTACGAATTCACTGACCGTATTTAGATTTGAATAGCAGAATTATACTTTGAGAAATGATTTAGGAAAATAATCTTGTGATGAATAACATGTGATGTTTCTGGCAGTTGGAGATCTAATTTTCTGAAGTCAATGTTATGGTTATTAAGGGGATTGAATCTGCAATAAATGCGTTATTGCTTGCGTATTGAGTGTCCTATACTTTCAGGTTTATCGAAGAATTACCATTAAAGCACACGAAACAAATCCATCATGGTAATAAAGCGAGCTAATTCAATCTCATTATCTATTCGTAAGATATATTAATTACTCTAAAGATATAAATACAACTTTATAGAGACATAAGAGATATATCGCTTGGCGACTTAACAAAAAAGATTTGAACCTACAAGAAAATGGCGGAATTTAATATATCATTTTGTACTTTTGAAGGATCGAGATACACCTGCAATACTTTGGGCAGTGGTGGCTCAGTGATAGAGCGCTCACCTCTGGTGCGTAGGATCCTGGTTTCGATCCCGGCTGATGCCATTTGGGCTTTGTGGTAAAGAAACACCGTGTGCGTAGGTTTTCTCGGGGTTCTTCCGTTTCCTCACACTTTCTTTATTCCACCAATTCTCCCTTCATCATCCATTTGGCCTGAGCCAAATTTGCTTAAGGCTTTAAATAAAATTCAAATTCAGACCTGGAACGCTTTATGATCCATTGTGGCCTACATTAACCAAAACAAGGAAAAAGTTACATATTCTTCTGACGTCAATATATCCTGAATTTATCCGACCAGAACAGATACTCTTGAAGTTATATCCAAAAACAAGTAACGTAACTACATAACGTTCATAGGCACGTGTAGATCAGCAGATAAGATAATTTATTACAGATTATGTAACGACATTAACACACCAGGCAGCAAAGTGAAAATTTGGCATCTTTGAACAAGAAGCTTGTAAAGGTCAGTCGATTGTAGGAGTAAATAATAACTCAATCCGTAGAAGGTTAATGGCTATATTACAAGAGGATGAATTAACTTTTGAACAAGCCTTTTCTTTAGCTGTTTAGTTTGAATGAAGATAGCGAAGTGCTAACAAATATATTTCGCTTATCAGTATAATGAACCACATGAACAGGTATGTTCGACCACATCACAACTAAATTACTGTAATGCATGTGCATTCCAACACTCCTTAGGAAATTGTCAAGGTTATGGGAAAAAATGTATTTTTTGGAAGAAGAAAAACTATTTTCAATCTTAATCCTATACAGTACTAAACGAAAAGATAGCAATTGGCAAGCAAAATCCAATAGTATTGATCCATAGAGCGACTCAAAGATAGGTCAAAATGAAGAGTTTGAGACACTGCCCTGTCGGAATTTCCACAGATATTGAGATTGGAAATATTACGCGTATATCTCTTAATAGTATGCAAGAAAATAAGCCACCGGTAGCCTAATTAGATTGTAAATAAAAAATAACCACATACCGAGTGACCGTAGCTCAGTTGGTAGAAGGTTAGCTTCACATTCTGGAGGTCCTGGGTTCAACACCGGCGATCTACCATTCTGACTTAGGCTTTTTCCATGGTTTCCTCAGTCACACCTGGTGTATATAGGGTACCTTCAACTTAGGCCCTGGCTGACTCTTTCTTGCATTCTTTCCCCTATCCTATCCTGGCCTGAGCCTGAGATGCCTAAAGGCCATAAATAAAGTTAAATCAGTTCAACGCAATAGTTTCACCATAGCGTGTGGAAGAGAAAGTGAGAAAACTTCGACAACTGGCCATTTAAAAAGCACAGGAAACAGCGAAATCGCAAAACAGCAGCGCTGTTAACGTTTTAGCTCCCGATTTGTTGCTGCCAAGCTGATTCCCACGTGTTCTGTACAGCAGACAGTGGAGTGGAAGCTTCAGAATTTTGAGCGTTCTTTCGTGTTTTTTTTTTTTTTTTCAAAGAACAGCTGGAGTTCTGTGGTTTGTTTTTCGAATCTTGCTGTGATCATCACTTAAACATTGATTGTTCAATTATTCTACTCAGTGCTCTTCCGTGCGTATGTACGTGTTTCGTGCTTTTAATAAGAACCAGAGTTCTGTGAGTTTCGTACTCACTTATAAAAAGTCAAGGATTGAGATGGTTTAGAATTGTTGACAACAAACATAAGCTAAAAAAGAGACTGATAGAAATGGGAATTAACTTCCAAAATAGAGGCTATAACAGAAATATTGTCAAATCTACACTAACAAAACTTCTCGAACAGACTAACAGGAAGGAAACACGAGGAAGCAGAATAATTTTCCTCTCACTTATCATCTTAACCATGAAAACAAAATTTACAAAACTGGTCCAAATATTTTGGAACAATATCAAAAGAGAATACAGTAAAGAGGGGTAGATCAGAATGCCACAGAAAACACCAATGATAGCTTACAGGAGATCCCAAAATCTGAGACGAATGCTGACTAAGGCAACCTTCTCAAGGTGAGAACCCAGAAAAACAGAGACCCAAAGAATTAGAACTAACCCTCCTGCCTTCCGCTCCCCCCCCAATGAAACAAAATGAACCACGCACATATAATTGGGAAGCACTGAATGGAATTATTCCCATATATAAAAGAACCTACTCAGGACTGAACCTACAAACAAAACAAAGAAACAAAAATCTAACACCGACCGAATGCCGGACCGGTACCGAAAAAAACTGTCAGGGACATATGGCAGCACATCTTCATACAATTCACAAAAATTAAAATTACAGGACCCTACAAATGGGCCAAAGAATAAGAAACCAGAAGAAAGGACCCCCGGAGGAGGTCAATCTTAAACTGGTTAAAGAGGGTATACCGGTATATAAAACCCTTCTAAAAAAATAACACCAACACTGTCACCACTGGTGACATTACAGATTAAGAAATAATAATATTAATAATAAATCAAATGACATGACCCCCAAGACTGCCTTACGCAAAGGAACGGCAATCACAACAATACGGAACGATTGACCGAAATCAAATTACTAAAACAGAACAAAACGCTTTTACCAACATTACAAAAATAATTATAATTATTAGTAATAAGTTATAATAATAAAAATAATGACAACTCAACCACTGCTTGAACAATATACAGGCCTATATAACCACAGGCCAAAATGACAATGCAAAAAGCAACCATACGGTAATAGAAACCAAATAATAATAACCAAAGAAATAGAACGAACCTAGAATCTTTCAAATACTACCCAGTTTTGGGGGCTAATCTGAAAGGGAAAATTATATTAGGAGACAATAGAACCGGAGACAGGAGCCGAACGAGCTCTACACAAATTAATAACAAATTAACCGATAACATTATTAACATTAATAGACAGAAACATTTTCAAACAATTTGGAAGTGAGAGCCCAATCTCACTTGGGACCCACATGACTACAGGGCTCTTAAAACTCTTAAAACTGAGAAAGTACCATATAAACTTGAAAATGGGAAATAAACATACTTTTCGGAACCTGGTACAGCCTGAGGACTGATACATACAGAGTGGAAATGAAATAAATAAGGACTGTCTAAAACCTCACAAGCAGGAAAAGAAAAGAGAGAGAAATAAGGAAGGAAAGAATAAGAGAGGAGGGTGAAATTACCCAAAAGAGAGACCCTACAACTTATGAATATTTAATAAAAAGTGTGTAAGGAAGGATCGGGCTTCGGGCTTCACACTATCTTACAAGACTGTGTTATATATTACCTGGGTGACTACTTACTTAGATATGCATCTAAATTTACGCAATGCAGGCTATGTATACAATCTCCGCAGCAGATACCAGACACATTCGCTGAAGACCGAGTAGCACTGCTGACAAGAATAAAAGATTTTAGCACTAATCCTGATGTTTCTTTCCCCAAACATCCATCAGAAGAATTTTAGTCTGCTTTTGCAACTTAAAAATACTATTGCACGAAAACTTGGGTCGCAAGAGTTATTGTCGAGTGACGTGTTTTTGATTGTTTGGATGTCTTACCAACGATTTCTGTCCATGTGGGATTAGGTTGCAGTATTGAACATGTAATGGAAGTTATACCAAAACTAATATTTCATTATATTCATTGACGTTTCTTCTTTCGTGCGAGAGAGATTCGTCAAAATCTAACCTCATCCAGTACAGCTATGAAAGTTCGAAAGCTGTCAAAAGTTGTCTCTTCATAAAAATCCTTTCGAAGATATTTTCCAGAGTGTAAGTACGTAAAATATTTATCATATTCATTCATTAATGTATGACGATTCTTAAGATATTTCCTTACATTAAAAATTCGCTTATTTTATCAACAAACAGACAGGTGCTACATTCCTTTACGCATGCTTTTGGCAGCTCCGCTTTGTACTTCGGGAGCTAAATCTGCACTAGCTCCGCGGTGTGGCGACATCGCTGAAAAACACGAGATTGTTCACTTATTCCTTTCACACGCTATGGTCCCACTAATAGATACAGGGGCAAGTTCTAACTCAATGGATAGTGCTACGTTCAAAATATTACACTTGAAACATTATTACATTTCGTGTCACCATAGCATAAATTAAAAACAAATGTTGGAAAATTAAATGAAACTATGGATATTTTAAATCAAACTTCTAACTCACGGTGATTCTCCAACACAGTGCATAGTACAGAATGTTTTTGTATTTTCACGACACAAGCAGCATTCCAGAGATTCCTACTTAACCTGAAATCGCTAGATGGAAACAATATATATTCGTCAGGAAATATGCAATTAACTTCCACCATTTGGTGGGTAAATACGGAAGTTACAAATTATTATTCAATTAAAAATTTACAAAGCAGTTTACGTATAAAACGAATAATTGTAACTGGAGGAACAGTGAAAACTACAAGCGAGTACGGAAAATGTTACAGGAAGAGATCGGGTGAATTTAGTAATTTTTAAAATATTGTGACTGATGGAGGAAAGCAAAGACTGAAAATCGTGTGGTACCGGGTAAACCGGATTATATGGTAAACCAACATACCACCATACGCATGTAAGAACAATATCAGGTTCTAAGTTACCTATAAAAGCAAACGTGGGTATTCCGTTCAAGTAGAAGCTTAAGATAAACAATTTAACCTTAGTTCTGGCTTCATATTCATTGCCTTATTTGATACTTGGAGGACAAGATTTAACTCGATTTCTTCTTGGATGGAAAGATCGATCGCGAAAACGAAAAAGGAGAATGGTGTTCTACAAGTTAATGGTGAAACAACACCTATCCAAATAGTCCAGGAGAAGAGGATATTTCTATGCAAATAAAGAAAATGAGGAAAAGGAAAAGAATATGGGTAGAAATAAGCACAATAAAATGGCTTTCCGCATGAATACAGATGACAAACATAATCAATCGTTTGTTAATTAAGATTAATTAATGGGACTCATCTATAGTAGTCAAATTTAATAATTTTTCGGTGCTTCAAGCCATGGAGAGGAGAACGAAGTTGGTAAGACTTATTTTTCAAGTATGTTTTGTGCATGCCATAATTATATTGCCAATTATATTTGCTTTTCTGTTTTAAAGTACGATGTATTATTAATGGTAGACTACAAAAAATACATATGCTGACTCAACCAAAACTGGAATTGGTAAGTTTAATAAATGCTTCAAAAGTAACTAAAGTTATTAAATTCGATCTCCGAATCGCTCAATTTTATGTGAGGTAATCACTTTCCCGCCAGACCACCACTGTCTCGGCAAAAATCACCAACCTTGGCAGTTTTGCTGTAAATAATCGATAGAAACCGTACAAAACTTCACTTACACCCTCCTAATTTTGACTTTACACCCCCAAACTGACAATCCTTACTGAAACGCAGGTTGTTCAAATTTTTAACGAGCGGTGATGTCACATTCTTAAGAGTATACGTACTCCTTTAGAGTATTCGGTATTTTCATTTTCAAAAGTTGGCAACTCTAAGTATACTCGAGCTTCCTCGACAGCAAGTTCGTCGAGCAAACTGTTGAGTAAGCTTATCAGCAAGCTCAATAGTGTAATAGCGCCCTTAGAATAAAAAATACTCCGGCTCTGCATTAAAACTATTCGTTAATCAATCCCAACGGTACTTTTTTCTCCCACTACAACACCATTGGCAGGGATGTAATGGAGGTTATACGCGTGTATACACACATGAAAATTTTAGACATTACCGTATACCCACCTGAAATTTATGAAATACGCAGGTTTATGTGATAGTAACCGAATTAACGATACGGGAAGGAGTTCGAGTGAAGTTCTGGTACTAAACTATTGCAAAACGAAGTAGTTTTAGTCACAGGTCATACGGGATATAACGGCCTGCTTACAAGAAAAGTGACAATGGAACTTATTACTACGAGATTGCTGAACACTAAGATGACTTTGGCTATGGGAAATGATTTTATTACTCTTGTTTAATTATGATTTTCTCTCTGTCTCTCTCTCTGTTTAATGTATTCGATCGATTGCTATTCTCTTATTCTGTGTTTAGTAATTTAAGTTATAGCTTAAGATATAGAGTATTCTCCAAATTGGATATTGTCAATTAATTAGAAATATGTATCAATTGTATTTATATGTAAAGAAGTTCACTAATGTAACTCTCCCTTTTCCAATTCCATGATATGGATTGAGAGCTTCGCCTCACGAAGTGCGCTTTAATGTATAATTGTAAAACGGATTGATAGCTTCGCCTCACGAAGTTCATTTTAATTTATATTTGTGAAATGGATTGATAGCTTCGCCTCATGAAGTGCATTTTAATTTATATTTGTGAAATGGATTGATAGCTTCGCTTCATGAAGTGCATTTTAATTTATATTTGTGAAATGGATTGAAAGTTTCGTCTGACGAAGTTGCTGTATTTTATATTTGTGAAAGTTTCAAAGTCAACACAATTCCAAAATCCTCAATATAACTTTTTACTATATTCCTTATTTAATCGTTATTGTTTTTATTATTATTGTTTAAATAAAATTTATTGAAAAGAAATCCTTTCTCGAAATCCATTCAGAATTGGAAATATAAAGGTATCCTCACACTTAGGCTAATAAGTCTTCTCTTCAGGAAACTTCAAGGATTGATATCAGGAACCCGAGATGACCAGTTGTAAAACACTAAATTTTTCAGGACAGAATGCCTATATTAAGTTATTTCTTTAGGAACAGCCGCTGAACGACGTAATTTCTTCTACTTCTTTCCATGTGCCACAAGTGGTGGACCGCCTTAAGTTCGCCCCTCCTTGCTCCCAACATTTTTCGCACACATAATTCCACGCAACCCACCTTTTCTACTTTTTTCTCCGGTGGTTAGAATTTTCATTTTTGTTTGGATTTCACGACAAATTTACCATAACACTATGATAAATATTTTGTTGTAAACCTAGTATGTACTTATTTAAGTTTTATACTTATCATGTTTGCATAATTTTTATTAATGTTAAGTATGTGTGGACTAGTGTTATATACTTGTGTCTCATATTTTGCGCCTCACATGTTACTTTTACAGGGTTCGTTTGGATTGCTTCACGTGTTCTTGCCCCTCGGTTTGATATTTTGTTATGGGTTACGGTATATTGGTTTTTTATTTTCTTATGGACCACGGTTATGTATTTTTCGTGCACCAGTGATTAATATTTGTTTCGTGGACAATGTTTTACTCTATAAACCTTGGAGTCATTCAGTTTGCGGAACCGTCAAATTTTGATTTCGTACTCCTTGTTTTATTTATTGGGCGCCTATACTATATTGAATATAGATAATTTTACTTTCAGAAGCGTGTTAGTTTCTTTTGACCCCTACTTTATGTTTCTCCTCAACTGCTGTGAGTACTTTATTTTCGAATAATTTACATTTATTATTCATTTTTTAATCCGATCTGATTTGTTATTGATGAATGGTGGACTATAGCGGTAATTCTTATATTTACGGATTACATTAGCTTATTCATTTAGTCAGTGTAATGCGTCCTACTTTTAAGAGACTGCCTTTTGCTTTCGCATTTATTTTCATGGGACAAAGATTGATTGTATTATGGATTGCTCAAGTCGGACGTACACTTTCTTTTCTTGTCGTACCTATGAGGCATTTTTCGTTTCTTGTCCTCTTCGACTTATAGATTACGGTTTTTAATCTTCTGCTATATGTGAGACAGCCCGTCCTTATTTTCGCAATTTACACAGTATTTTTTGGTACATTGACTCTCAGTTTCGTGTGTATCCTGCATTTCAGACACGTTATAGCTTTTCTCCAGTTTCGCGTTACGCTCTTTATAAAAATATTTCTCGTAGTTTATTTTATAATCGATAATTTTTTTCACGGCACTTATTTGAATAGGTTGTGACACTTATTTTTCTCAGTGTTTCTGTACCTCTGTTCGTTAACTTTCTTATATTCGAGGTTAAGTTGGACTTGTAAGGTAGATCCATTGTTCTCAGCCACAAAGTATTTAATGACAATGGCTACTGTCGAATGATACACAGAATAATCCTCTATGGATGCACTTCGCTAGTTTTGCTAATTAAATCGTTAAAAGCGAGAGATTGATATTTTGAAACTCACTATATGGGTTTCCGTGTAATGATTTTTTAGCGCGTACTTCGAAGCTTTGGATGTGTTGAGTTAGTAACGGCTACCGCCTTTGTTTTAGTTTCACCTCCTTTCACCCATTAGTTTAGTCGGAAACACAATGACAATTTTGACTTTGATTTCTTGCGTCCTACATTTAATATTTCTTTTCGTTTTATACTTCACTACGAGATTGTTTCCCTGGTATACTTCAACGAGAAACTAATACTTTACTTTAAATCATAATTGTTGTGTACTGGTATTTATTTATATGAGAATTAATTTTTATGGCATTGCTTACAACGAAATTGACTCTGACTCACGTTTGACTTTCTGTTGTCATTTTTAAGTGCTATCAACTCACACCGGAAACCGCAAGATAACAAACATCTTTAAACTCCATTACATATAAATTGGTTAGTAGTGTTTCTTGAAACTCTATAAATATATATTGACTACATTCGCAAGTTCATTTTGCTTCTCCGTGCTTATTGACGTCATGTTAGAATATTTCAAGCGCTTGTTTCTCCTTGCGCAACACGACTTCCTGAGTCGCCGGCCACTCTTTCTCTCCCGAATAGTTGAATAATACCTTGCTGGTTAGCCGAATTTTTCGCCATTACTTCATTCGTCGTTCCTTGGAACTTATCGGAAACATTCAGCTCGTTTGATTGTATGGTTTTTCGGGTATAGACTCCACCTCCCTTCCCCATATTTTTTCTTCTTTTTCTCTCACTTCAGTTTTCGCATTTATATATATATATATATACACTCATGTGCGAAAATTAAGAATAATGTGAAAATATATAGACAACAGTTGTGGAGAGTATGGGAAATGCATATAATGTATCCTATTACACACCTGACTGCTTGACACGCGTAACTCCCGATGTTGCCGCTTGGAGACGCTGTATACACCCATTGAACGATGGTTGGTGATGAGCACTGTTTCAACACGCAAGCACTTGTGTTCGCGACGTGAGATACGTGTGAGTCAACGCTGCAGTACTTGACATAGTGCCAGTGTACGTGTAGGAGAATGGCGCAAAGAGTCCATATTGATGTTATGCGTGGAAGAATCATCGGGAGACTAGAGAGGAATCAGAACCAGATGGACGCGTCTCGTGAATTGGGTGTCCCACAAAGTGTCATCTCGAGGATCTGGCGACGATTCCAAAGGGGTGAAAACGTCTCTCCTAGGTTCGGTGGAGGTCGTCCAAGGAGCACCAGTGACAAGGAAGACCGTTACTTACGTCTAACTGCCAGGCGCAACAGACACAGCACCGCCTCAGAGCTCTCTAGGGACCTTCAGCTGCTACAGGAACGTCAGTGTCAAAATTTACAGTGTACAGACGGTTAGCGGAGGGACACTTGTATGCCAGAAGACCAGCAAGGTGTGTTCCATTGACCCCACAGCAAAGAAGAGCTCGGTTGAATTGGTCCAGAGAACATCACGCATGGACCCCGGAACAATGGCGTCATGTCCTGTTCACAGATGAATCCAGTTTCAGTCTCACCAGTGATTCTCGCCGTGTGTTCATCTGGAGAGAACCAGGGACACGGTTCCGTCCAGCTAACATGACTGCTGTAGACCAGTATAGGGGCGGTGGAATTAAGGTATGGGGTGCTATAGTCCTGGGGTCCCGTACACCTCTGCATGTCTTCCCACGGGGTACCGTCACTGGTGCGATGTATCGGGATGACATCTTGGACCAATACGTTCGTCTGTTTCGGGGCGCAGTGGGTCCTGATTTCATTGTAATGGATGATAACGCACGTCCCCATCGCGCTGCCATAGTGGATGAATACCTTGAACACCAGGATATCAGGCGATTCGATTGGCCCAGTCGCTCACCGGACTTGAACCCCATCAAGCATGTGTGGGATATGCTTGGGAGGCAAGTTGCACGTCGTCAAATGGCTCCAAGATCCATTCCTGAGCTTCGGGAGGCACTTGTACAGGAATGGCAAAACATACCCCAGCCCCTTCTTGATAATCTCATTCTCAGCATGCAATCACGTTGCGGTGCATGTGTTGCAGTGCGGGGCGATCACACATACTATTGATGTTCTGTATCTTCCGCTTAACCCTCGAAAACCACATTGGTCTATTTCCGAATTTTACCATGCCCATGCATTTTCGTCGCTCGTGCCCATCCTGTGCATTCTCTTCCAGTGTTTTTGGACTGTATCCATTTGCAATTCCACATTCCAATACTATATGGCTGATTCGCCATTCTCGAAGTGCAATAAATCATGCAAATAGCATTATTCTTAACTTTTGCACATGAGTGTATATATCTTTAACCAGCACTATTATGTTGTCCCATTGTATGGACTGACATGTAGTTTAATTATTTTTTTCTATTCTCACGGAAACTTACATTGTATGTTTACTCCTTATTATATTTTATTCTTAAGAAGTTCTTACCCTCAATGGCTCAGCGACGTCTTCCTAATTTCTCCCATAGGATTCTACGGATTTTTTCTCGACTACCACTAAACTCTTGTACGGCACATTCGTGTGTAAACACTTTTTCGACCCTCCTTCAAAATTGATCGACGACCTCGTCCTCTCACACTTCCATACTTTGTCACGGCACTCTCGTCACATTCTAGATTGATTTTTTTTACTTCGCTACCGCCTTTGGATTTCACTCTGCCAATAAGTATAAAATTGTTATCTTTCTTTGTTCCTACCGCGTCTCCAGTGTTTGTGGTTAGTTCTATTTATAATCTTTCGCTTAGACTCGTATTTTTAGTTCGATTTATTCACTCTTACGTGCCATTGTAGAAATTTTTTTATCCAGTTTTGTTACATATTTTTCTTTATGAGTAGTATTACATTGTACACCTCTTTACCGCCCAGCCCCTGTCCCGACTTTTCTGTGCTCCGACCGTATTATTCTATAGGTTCACAATTTCCATCATTTTTGTTTTCATCTGATTGTCCCTAGCGCCCGACCACTATTTTTCTTAATAACGTCCATTATTACCCCCCGTGTTCTTGTTTCATCCCCAGGGATGTGATGTTCATGTTTCATCACAACGACAGTTCGTTCTTTTTCCTCAAGGTCATTCGTCTCCCATGCTCTACAGCTTTACATTGATCGTCTGTGTTCTAGTGATATTTTTCAGCATTTACTCTGGGAACGGGAATATCCTTACAACCTAGCCTAATTTTATCCGGCTGGCAAGGAACCCTCCTCCATTTTATTATGCCTCTAATATTTTACTCACAAGCCTTACCTACGAATTGACACGAGAAAATATGCATTAACTCACGACTGGTAAATTTAAAAGCCAGGCAATTACATGAGTTTCAACGGAAATTGGACATATGATTCTTTCTACAAACGGTTCATAATAAGTGGCCACTATACATATAGTTTACGTTGGAAAGCTAGAATGGAATTTTGAAAGCAAGAATGTTGTATAATTGGGGAATTATTTCTATTAATCGCAGCAGACAACCATAAAAGTTCTACTCATACAGGACATCCCCCACTCTGTAGGTGTAGTGGTGAAGTTTGATCTTAGCTTTACCTGACGACGTGATATAGAGTTACACAAGTCCTCCCTTTCGTTGAAAACGCAATAATTAGAAATTCGGAAAAGTTAAAAGTGGAAGTACAAGAAAGAATGAAAAGAGATTAAAGAATTACGTTTATGTTAATATAGTTATGAAAAGAAATTCGATTTATGGGAATTAGCCCTACATTAATAATAATGCTTATAATATTTAATTTTGTGTCAAATATTAAAAGATCTACGTTAATTATAGCATCAGGAGTAAAATCTTCAGTAGAAGCGAGTTTCGATTGGCATAATTATTATAGAGCTTATATTTTCATATAAGCGCCAGACCAAAAGTATAGAATGAATCCATAGTGATTTAGTGACGAGATTCTGATATGAAAATATGGGATACCTCTCGATGTTAAATGTTATAGTGAATTCAGTTAAGACGTGGCGACGATACACACTCTTCTTTTTGAAGAATAGGAATTATACGTTTCCTTGCAAAATTATATGGTACTCAACTCTTGTATAAGAGGAGTACGTTTTCTAAAGACACTGCCTCATAATGGTACAGAATGTCTTTCTTTTCTTTTTTAACTATTTGATTGTTCAATACAATCATAGTTGTGAACCAATGAGCAAAGATTTATAAAGGTTGAATATTGGATATTCGCCATAGTTTAAGTCTATGAATCTCAGGAACGAGTCATAAATATAAACTTTTCCATTATAGATTTTTAGGAATCTAGCTCTCAACCGATGAACAATTTCTTTTTGGTTATAGCGAAATATAGAATAGAAAATTACAAAACGAAACAAGAATTGAAAGTTAATTATATGAAGTAAGAAACATCTGAAGTTTTATTTACTGTGAAACCCGTCATACCCTAAGATACCCGAGCACACATATTTGCTGAAATATGAATATGTTAAATAGTAATGCTTGAAAATTGAAAGAAGAAATAAGAAAATATTTGATAGGAAATGTATTACAGTATTGTGTAAGCCAAGTGATTGAATTGAAGAGCCCATATATATATATAGTCCACAAAATGTTTATGAGAATATATAAATAATATATGTTAGTTGATGATCATACGAAATGCACTAGTGTTTAAATTGTGTATTGTAAGTGTATCATCGTATTATAAAGAGTTTAAGATGTGCATAAATTATGTAGAAAAATTTAAATTCTCCTCTAACCATAAGTTTAGTGAGTAAGTTTCACTTAAAGCGAAGTTCCATTTATTTCAGATAGAAGCTACAACATGACAGGATTACGTCATAATATACACATAATTACTTCAGTTCGTAAATAGAATTTCCCAATGATAGTTCAAACTTAGATTGTTTCTACTTTTTTTTTGTTGATTTTTAAGAAACTCTTTTTGATAAATGTAACGAATGAGTAAAATAAATTAAAATTCAAAGTGTTGATAAAATAATTACACTCAAATGATATATGATTTTGGGATAAATAAAATTTTACTGATTAAGATTTGTACAATAAAGCTAAAATTTCTCTTTCTGAAAGACACTTGTAAAAGTTACTTTGACTCATTCATTTAGAAGCACACTGCATTGATTTTCTTATAAGCTATTAGAAGCTATAGATCTTGTTTGTAAAATTTAACTCTTCTAATTTGCTTTGTTGATTACCCTAACCTATTGCTTACGTTGTGTTTAATAAAGATAAGATAAAATGAATTGAATGGGCGGTAACAGCACTATGGCTTACGCCCGTCCCGATACGGGGAAAGCCCCTTATCTTTGTCATGTCTACGTTGTGTTTAATATTTGATGATTTCTTGTAATATATTTTAGAGAATTGAATTCTTTTTTGTGTCATGCTTGAATTGGTTGAATTTCAAAAATTGCTCTTATTAATTCGTGTTATCTAATTTAAAGGTACTGTTGTTCACTGATGTACCTAGATGATGAAATAGCTTAATACGTTTGCTACTAGATGTTAGAAGACTACTTCGAAAGAAAGAAAGGAGAAAGAATAAATGGCACCCGAAAAGGACTAGAAGAAAGAAGAATATAAACCTTTACCCGTTTCCTTAAAGTTAAATCCATCTTAACCTAGAACCCCAAAAAGTTATATTAACCTTGAAAAAACACCTTGACTCCTAACCAATCCCCCTCCTCTTCCACGAATGATGAATCCGTCAGCAATTTCAGCACGACGAAAATGTCTGCTAACAAACGTCAACTGATATAAAGTTGATCGAAGCTGAATTTATTAAGAAAAAGGACAACGAAAAGTTGAACCCAGTACAGTACCTGGAAACGAATGAAGAATATAATTATCCATAGACTACGTCAAAAGTGAACCCTACTTGTCTCTTCCTCTAAAAACAACTCTCGATATTCTACTACTTCTCCAAAATTTTTAGAATCTTCAACTTCAATGAAAAATATCGCTTCAAACTTCTGTTCTCTCTCTTCCCTATCACGCTAAGAAGATACGTATAAATGTTTCCCTATCCTAGTAAGTTAATCCTTTAACCCTGAAAGCAAACCCCTTCGTTATTCACTTCTCCACGAAATAAGATCAAGAAAATTTCCTCTTCCCAGAAGGACGTACAGAAAACAGATAGATTGAAATAAATATCTCGTCACCATAAAGATAAACAGTTTGCCCTGGAATGCAAAAAGAAAAAGATGATTTCTTGGAATCTCCCATACTTATAGTGTTCCACTGATAATTTCTTATACGAATGACACTCATCTCCCCTGGTGTTTTTCTGCAATATCAAGAATCTACATTGTTTGGAACTATCCTGGGAACAATATGAAATCGCTAATCCTCCGTGAAAAGTTTTAGTATAGTGAATGTTTGTGTTAAATGTTTTAAATGAAAGTGTTCTGCATTAGTGCTTCAATGAAAAAAAAAACTTCAAGAGAAATGAATGAACCTTATTTATCTAGGTAGTATATTTCCGCGTTACTATGTTTTCTCATCTGTTAGTTAACTTCCGCCTGCGAAACCGACACGATACTTTGACAAGCTCTTACTATAAACATTGAATCATGCAAAGGATAAAATTTAAAAGAGAAAAAATATTTATTGATTGTAATTAAAATTTTCTTTTCTTTTTGAAATTTGGAAATTAAAATCAGTAATTGAATATGTAATTAAGTAAATGGTAATTCATAAGAAAGTTGTATTAGAAATAATCATGGTTAGTTTTGCTCAATATTTATGCATGTTATTATTATAATTGTTTTTCTGATAAGTAATGAAAAGGTGTTAGATCATGTCACAATATATGCCAATTTTAATGTTAAAACTTACAGTAGGCTTATTATTCATATAGATTTTAGTATTTAGAATTAATTATCTCACAAGTAATCATATCATTCCAACTTTTAATTATTTTCGAGTATAAAAATAATTTGAAATTTCAATATATAAGCCACGAGAATTTTAAATTTAAATTCTTTTTTAATTATTGAAATGTATTGTCTATGAACTATTTGTTGTATTTTTATGTGGCTACTATTCTTTTAGATTCTATTGACCTATAGTAATATTTTTTTCAGCAACCTCAACTACTACTAGTCCATCGCGACGCAAAGTAAACTATAACACATCTTTCCTTTTGCACTTTGCTAAATTTCACCTCCTATATTGTTGTTAGATCATGTACACTCCTCACCAGAGAAATAGTGATATACTCTTCAAAACTTTTGAATAAGTTCCTGCTTGAATTTTTCAAATTAACAAAATAAGTCTGGGAGTATCTGTGGCAGATAAATTAAATAATCTGTTTCAAAATATTCAATTTATTCATTCTATATTTTTCCCTTTCCTAACTTATTCAAAATCCCAACCAATTTTCCTTATTATGGAATGGTGACAGTCTATGGTTCATAGACCGTGTTGTAAGAAAGGATATGAGACAGCGGATATCAATGTTAATTCTGTCTTAAGAATGAATTGTATGTATAATGGAATCATGCCACTCAATAGGATTTTGTGGTATTGATTGCAAAGCTATTTTAGCAATTAATAAAGGAAGTGTCTATATATTATTATTGTAACAACAGAATTTTGGAAACCACGAAACGTTCGTTCACTCCGGAATGATATCCTTTCAGAATTGATCAACAGGAAAGATGAACTCTTCTATACTTAATTTCTAACCGCAAGATCCCTTGTTTTTCCTAAAAATTAAGAGACGAAAATTGGCTTGAAATAAACAACACGTACAATCACTAATTCTCTGTACATAACGCAATAATTAAGGTCACGTCGAAATTTTCAGAAGAAACTACGTCAATCAAAAAGTGCTTAAAACGCTATTCGTGTGTCTTGTTATGTCAGTGTGTGATTTGAAGAAGAACGACGAACATCGATACAATAAGGTCAGATCTATTTCAATTTACTTAGTAGACTTAGAATATGTAGAATAATGTATTTCTATAATCCCCATACCGAGAGAGATTGATATGGAGTATTAGTATTTGTTTACTTAAAATAACTCAGAATCTCATCAGCAATTAGGTTTCCATAGCACTTTGCATTAAGAAATAATACTAGTTTGACATTGTCTATTTTTGAGAAAGTATTAGAAGTAGATATAGTAAATGTATTAACGATACGGGAAGGAGTTCGAGTGAAGTTCTGGTACTAAACTA
>JAGDQP010038665.1:0-18068 GCA_022664845.1 Lepisma saccharinum
CCTCTGTAGGTGAGTGGATAAAAAGCTTGATTTTAATGCTGAAGGTTCCGAGTTCGGTTCCCGTTGGGACTGAAGGACCATATAACCTCGTTGCTGGTTTCCATTAAAATGATAAACTTTAAAAAAAAAATCGCAAAGCTTAAGCTATATATCAGCCGAAGGGCATCACTGGACAGATTCATCCAAATCGTTATTTCTGCATAACTTGAACCATGGACTAAGTGTCGACCAAATATCTACGTTACAAGAACACAAGCCGAAGGGGGGGGGGGGGCAAAGAGACGAAATAAACCATAGTGGGCGAGGAGTTAACGAGCCAGTGTTTGAAGTAGAACAAACAACAATAAAAAAATCAAGATCACCGATTATTGAAATTCAGTATCTGATTTGTATTTAATGTAAGAAAATTAATAACCATTTCAAGTTTTCGGTCCTGTCTAATTTTTGATGTTCTAGTTTGTTCATTGTTTAAATCGCTTGATTGTTGTAGTTATTTTCGTAACCTACAACAATGATGGTAATAAAAAATAGACATCCTGTTGACAAGTTAAATGCTCAGTAATGGGAGCTGACGTAGGCAATAGTTCCAAATTTAAAGAAAGAAAAATCCAATCAAAAGATTGACCTAATGGTTTAAAGTTTCACTTACAATATAATATCGAGAAGCAAACTAATATCTACATCTACAATAAATAAATAAATAAAATAAGAACTTGCAGTCAGTTTACAGAATGTCCCATACAGAATGTAAGTCGTTGTTTTCTTCTATTTCCTCCTTTTTTTACAAGCCGTCTCTTCGGCACGTCTTCTACAAGTCCGCTAAGAAGCCAACTTGTAACGTATTCTTGTGGCTTGAACTTGCCAAGTGTAGACCCGATCATTTTAATGAACAATACGTTCGACAAATGTTCAATTTGAAGCGATACATGTTCGGGTGGCATAATTGAATTCATAGCACTAAAACTGCTTTCACATTCGTCTGTAGAGACCTGAATTGTCTTGATTAAAATCAAAAGTTTTTGTAACGGTGATATTACTGACCTTCCAACAGCATCTTTAAATTCTAGATAAGCTCTCACACATTCCCTGCTGTTTTAAACCTAATTGTTCTGCTGCTTTCTTAACTTCAATGTCACCATACGTAAAATGCATTTCCTGTGGCCAATTCTGGGGTTCTAGATATTTTGGCAAGTTCACAAACATCTGACATATTTCCTTGAAAGGATTGTTTTCATTCGTAAGCAATCTTTCCTTCACATTATTTGAAAAACTTGTCAGAAATTGTTTAATATTTATGACTGGCACACGATCAGATTTCAGTGATATTCCCATATATCGATATAACTTTTCTGAACTTTCATGTTGCCCTGTAGTGTAGAACTTCTCCGGATGTTCCATTTGGCATTATAATTCCTTGATTTGTTTCTCTGCTTCATGGAGGGTACATTTATTACTTTGTAAGAAAATGAAAGCTCAGATAATTCCTGCAGTGTGTCCATTAACAATCCTAGATTCTCAAGAAATGATGTGGACTAACATCCGCTTCAGTCCTTGATATTTAATTCTTTCAGAGCTTGATCGGAGAGGATCTATTCTTGTCGTCCGAAAATGATCCCATAGGGCTTTGTATGACTGTCAAATTGGTTTTTGAAATTCAAAAGGAGGAAGCAACTCATTGTACACTAAAAATACGACTAATGTTTAGTAATTGACAATGAACAGACTCCGCAGAAACAACTAACTAATCCTGTTGTTTTGGAGACCTGTGATATAACGAGTAGAATTTGTCACAAAATATTTGGAAGTGATTAATTCCAGAAATCTCATGTATGGCGTCGCTGACAGCAAGTTCAAGTCTATGTGATGAACAGTATCAAACATTTGGAAAATCATCGAGAAAAAGTTTCACAACACGTGACTTTCTTCCAAACATCACAGATGCTCCGTCAGACACAGGTGACATCACATTATCTTTAAGGTACTCTGTTGCAAGTGGAAATAAAATGTCTGGGGAATTTTAGCGTTACCCATTATACTTTGCAAACAAACCACAATTACACTTTTACCACTAATGGTAGTAGCTTCATCAATCATAACATACATGTTACTACCACTTGAAATAATATTTTCTACTAGTCTTTTTCTCCCGATGTGATGTGCAATGTCCGCGCACGATTTTCGCGAATGAAAAATACGCCCTAAATCAACACAATTTAATTCCTGTAACTCAACATATGTGGCATATTGGTATATGGTCTACCCGTTTTAGGAATATTATATACAGTTCTAAACACGTGACATGTGCTTCCTTCGTCTTTTCTTATGGTTTCATATACGTTTTCTAACTGTTTTTCCTTTGCTTTCGATTGTATCTTTTCACACATAGTATGAGCAACGAATGTTTTATGTTTGTGATTTTCGTTTCCAATTGGGACAGTTGTTTTGATCTATTGTTTTCACCACTTGCGGCCACTTCAATGCAACACCACCCTTGAGACAATTGTATTCCATGTGATTGTTCCGGGCCAGAAAACTCACATTTCGGCACAAATTACATTCAATCTTCCCATTATTTACCAATAACCACGGATACTCTTACTTCTTCTGGGCAAACACTTCAGCTGATCAACATTCAGGAAAATCACACACTTCACTTTGGTCGTCAAACTTGTCATTTGTTGACACGTCTACGGAGTGTACATTATCCTCGACGGATGGACTTTCTTTCGGCTTCTTTACTTGTGGCTATTCTTGGAAGTTGAACGTACAGCCTTGTTGTTGAACCAACTTCCTTTTGAAGTATTTTAATATTCTTGTCATTGCAAGTTTTAATTCGCAATATTAACCGCAACAGCACGATTAGAAAACATGAATTCTTCCAAAAGACACGATAGTTCTGTCCAACCAAAGAAGAGAGTTAAATGTTTATCAATGAGGATGGTAAAAGAGGGTGCCACGGGGATAGAAGACCTTGCATCCGAAATTATACATATAATTTTATTCATAATATTCTGATAGGGGGGAATTTTAAAACAAAGAAAGGAAGAGTTAGGCCCTAAGTCTTGGGAAAGGAACGAGAAGAAAAAAACACAAAGGTATTCTTGAGAATACTTGGAACGTTGCAGTGAGTTTTTTCGTAAGATGTTTCGAAAGATAATATCTGTCAATTCTGGGAACTGACAAGGTAAATAGGGCATAAAGATAATCTTAAGTGTTTTGCCAAATTCATCCGTATGTCACTCCTACAAGAAAACAAAACTGCTGAAAGTCGAACCTCTCATGCGACCTGTGACGTGATTGACATGGATTATGATTTTTTTCTGACGAAGTATTTGCATTGCCTTCTCACGTCTTTCCGCTAATCCCAGTACAAAAGAATATTTGAAAACCATCTTGACCTGGATTCAGGATTAACAAAAGGATGATGAAATCTTCCTTGTCCATTGCATCCCAAGTAGCGAACCGAGAGCCACTCTTTAGATTTACATGGAAGCTCTTGGAATTTCTCGCGAAGTAAGCGATAGTGCAGAGATACATTGTTTTGTGATCTTAACCGCTTAGTTCAGAACAGGTGTCCTTAAAAACTCGTATTACGGAAACGATGCAGATCGGATTTTGAAGGGGATATCAGTGACTTGTTAAGTTTTCACCAGCACCTTTCTTGCGCCATATTTAAACTATACGTTGGTATAAACAATATACCCTTTTTCTCTTAAAGAGTCAAAGTACCTCATAGACGGAAATGCATCTTGTTGTAACCCATATTTATTTCACTTGAACTCACTAAAATTTAAAAAAAACTCGTACAACTTGCACAGAACGACGCGTTGAACTGTACCCTTACATGTTCCATTAATGATGTCTTGTGCTTCTACTACTAGTAAAACCTGCTCAAGTCAACAAAAATTACTGCCTAACGTTATAATATTTTGTTGCAATCAAATAGTATTTCAGGTTGACAAGTTTGAAAAATGATTAAAATGAATTAACTCAGTTACTTACTTTATGGCTTACGGAACTCGCAAGTTCATCGTCGCAGTAACAAACGTTCACCATAGGATTTTATCCTGAGCAAGATCAAGCCAGTTCTCAGCACAAACACCTTTTTCACGAAGACCACTTCTAATATTATCCTCCCAACGTCGTTTCGATCTTCGTAATAGTCGTTTCCCCTCCTGTTTACCAACCACGATGGAATATAGTCTTCGTTTCTCTCCGATCCGAGCTACATGGCCTGCCCACCTTAGTCGTAGTAATTTCATTATTCTTACAACATGGGGTGAGTCGTAAAGTCCGTGATTTTTTTCGTTACGCAGTCTTCTTAATTCCCCAGTTACCTCGTCCCATTTCGAACCGTATATCATTCTCAAGACCTTATTTTCAAACACTTGTAAATTATGTTCATCTCCAAGGATCGTACTCCAACTTTCGCAACCGTAAAGAATTACCGGTAGAATGGCCATTATATGTATTTTCAATTTTAACTTTCTTCATATTAATCGCAAGGTTAGGAGTTTCTGGACTGAGTAGAGACATGCGTTGCCCGCTGCTAAGGACTTTTCATTTCTTCTGTGACCACGTTTCTTCTTGTTACATATGCTCCTAGTTATTTAAATTGTTTACTTTCTTTACGTTCTCATTGTTAATTGTTATGTACTTATTTCCATCATTTTCTGTGTTTCGGCTTGTTATCACATATTTTGTTTTTTCTAAGTGTACATGTAGATCTATCTCATCGCACGCTTCTACTAAAACATCGGTGTTACTTTGTTGTTCCTCTATATCGTCCCCTATTAAATCTACATCATCCGCGTACACGAACACTTGATTCAAGCCATTCAATGTTATTCTCTTTTTGTCCTCTTTTATTTTCTGAAACGCATATTCTAATGCAAAGTTAAACAGTAATGGTGATAAGGCATCACCTTGTTTCACTCCGTTGCGAATCTCGAAACTATCTGGCATATTATTATCCATCCGTACTCTGCATATGGGGTCATTGAGACACATCCTTATTAGTTGAACATTTTTTTTTCGGAGCTCCCAATTGTATCATGATATTGTATAGTTTTTCCCTTTTATTAGGCATATACTTTTTTTAAAGTCAATAAATATCTAGTAAACTCAAGGAATAATATTGTAATCCTCTTTTTTCTCCAAGATTTGTCTCAAGGCGAAAATTTGGTCAAATGTTGATCTATTTCTTCTAAATCCACATTGGTGATCTCCAATTATTTCATCTACGTAAACACTTATTCGAGTCAGCACGATATTACTCAGTACTTGATAACATGTTGGGACTAATTAGATTTCGCGGTAATTATTACAGTCCGACTTATCGCCTTTTTAATAAACCGGAACTATTATTGAGGTTTTCCATTCCTTTGGAAGCTCCTTCTTTCTCCTTATAGCACTTATCAATTTATGTATTTCCTTGATTAGTGCCGTTCCTCCCGCTTTAATTGATTCGGCTCGAATATTGTCTATTCCTGGTGATTTGAAATTTTCCAGTTTCTTTATCGATATTTCGACCTCGATTTCGCTAGGTTCGGGTATCAACGGTTCTGTTGTCTAAATTTTAAATTCCTCTGTTTGTTCTCCGTTGTGTACATCAAGAAGTTTGTCGAAATAATTTTTCCACACATCGATAATTTTAGTCGGATCTGCTTGAAGATCGCGTTCAATTCAAATCATCCCTCATCTAGGCTGGTAACCTTTCCTTAATGAGGTTACCCCTTCGTAGAGATCTCATATGTTATTTGTTTTGCCGTTTTCCTGTATCTGCTAAACCTTCTGCTTCAGATATTCTCGCTTTTTGTTTTTGGACCCGCGTGCGAAGTTGCGTTTTGCATTACTGTAGTGGTTGGTTAAATGAATTAGCAATTAGTAAAATTAAAAAAAAAAATTCTTATTGCTAAATACTGCATCTTTAATGTAGTATTTGAAGCTTATGTGCTCGAAAGATTTTACTAAATTGTGGTTGAGTTTTAAAATATTTATATTATTATTTCTAAATGGTCGTATGGGTGGGTGAAAATACGTGCGTGAAACAGTCTATTTCCCTTTTATGAAGTATTGCTAAATACTTATAGCTATCCTAAGTGTAGAATTTCAATTTGCCTTTTTTTTATATTTTTTATTTCGTACTTATATATATATACATATATATATATACAGACTGTCCAAAATTCGTGTATAAATTTCATTGTTCTAGTACACAGAAATTAAGAGCTAGGATAACCAAATTTGAAGAGAGTTTAGATGAAAGTCGGAAGATTTGTTTGAGAGTAAAACTAGATCCCGGGTACAACGGACTGATGAGATAAAGGTCAAAGGTAAAAATATGATTTTTCTCCTTATGGAATTTCAATGTTAAATGGTGGTCCCATATGCCATTCTTTTGAATATTGATCTCTGGTAGCAAAAATTGGTATATGTGAATAACTTCTGATGCAAAGTAATGTGCTAATGAGAAATGTGGCCAACTGTGACTTTGTGACCTCAAGAAGGTCATCTGTGGCTTTTGCGAGATTAGTGCTCCTTTCAACAGCTTATCGTACAAGATTAATTCTATCGATAAACGCGACAACAAATACACAAATAAAGGATCGACCGAAGATTTCATTTCAGCAAAATTGAAAGGTCAGAAATGTCACAAGGAGTCAAAGATCAAGGAGCTAAGTGTCATATTTCAGACAATCACGACTATCAAAGCATTCCTCTTTTGAAACAATTAGTTGAGTTCGTACAAGATTTAAAATTAAAAATGACATGTGACTTAGGAGAATCCAAAACTTGACCCAGTGAACCTCAGCATCTGTGACCTTTTAGGGACTATACGCTCCTTGCAACAGCTTATGGTATAAGATTAATTCTGTCAAAGAAGATGACCACGAATACACAAATGAAGGACTGAATGAAGGTTTCTTTTCAACAAAACGGAAAGGTCATAAATACTGCAACCATTCAAACGTAAAAAAAAAAAAACACTTGATATTGACTACTATGAAACCATGCAACGTTTGGAACATTGATATGAGGTTTACAATAAGAATGGCATTACAGAATGAGAAAGGAAAATGTAACTTTATTTGGTTATCTACGATCTTCGTAGAATTAACGCTATTTGCAGGAAAATTGTGAACTGTGGAAGCCTTGTAATTGTTCATTATGTTCATGTACTGAGGAAGAAAAGCTTTATTAGCTCCAGAGAAATCAGTAACATTTCAGAGGTCAGACTTCAGAGTAGTGTATTATGCAGCCGGGGAGCTTAAGGACTGACTGGTGTTAGTCAAATACCATTACGGCACTTATTTGCTAAGGTAAAACTACCACAAAAAATATCACCCATACGTGTCCCTTGTTTGCCTCATGACAGTACGGGAACATTGTTATTGAACCATTTTACAATGAAACTGTCTTCGAATGAAGTTATCGATTTCGCTGAAACCGCACTTTCTTTTTTAAAAAATGTGTCCACAAAATTATTTCCTGGATGCTTTCTAATGGGAATTAGGAAGAGGCGAAGAAACTCCACGAGAAACAAGTTGTAGAAAGGGATATACCAGGTGCGTAAATATGAAACCGGAATTTATGCACAGAAAAGACACAGTGATTGGATGACAATACTAAGAACTATTTTATTCGAAGTATTGGCCATCGCTAGCGATACATTTCTGCTATCGTTCCGGCAATGTGGATGCCAGAGCAAAAAAATTGTGCCTCTTGTGCTGCAAACCAGTCATCAAGCAATTTTCGCAGATTTTCGTAAAAGGTGAAGCGCTGATCAGCAAGTGCATGTCCCATGGATGCAAATAAGTGAAAATCGGAAGGCGCCAAGTATGGTGAGTAAGCCGCATGCGGAAGGATTTCACAGCCAAACGTCGCAATCATTTCCTTGACCGGTTTTGCTGTGTGGGAGGGTGCATTATTGTGAAGCACAATCGCTTTATGTTGTCTTTGGTCATATTCTGCTCGTTTTCACGTAAAGCTTGATGCAAATCGATTATTTGTCGTCGGTAACGTTGGGTATTAACGGTTTCGCCAGGTTTCAGCAGTTCATAATAGATCGCTCCCTTCTGATCTCACCAAATACAAAGCATTGTCTTCCGTCTTATAGCGATTTGGTCTTGCAGTCGATGTCGCCGGTTCTCCTGGAGTTACCCATGATCTCTTATGCTTAGAATTCTCGAAATAGATCCACTTTTCATCACCAGTCACTATTCGATGGAGAAATGATTTCCTTTTGTACCTGGTGAGCAGAATTTCGCAAGTGGTTTTTCGGTTTTCCTGCTGTCGTTCAGTCAATGCATGTGGAACCCATTTTCCCACCTTCTGAATCTTGCTCATGACTTTTAAACGTATGGAAACTGCTTCTCGTGTCACATTTAATTGATCCGCGAGTTGTTTTTGCGTTTGAGCGTCATCCTCATCCAACAAAGCTTGCAATTCGCCGTCTGCAAACTTTTTCGGTAGTCTTCACGTTCTTCGTTTCTCACGTTAAAATCGCCACTTTTAAATTTTGTAAACCACGCATATCACTGTGACTTACCGAGAGTATGATCACCGTAAGCTTCGACAAGCATGCGATGCGATTCTGCAGCAGTTTTTTCAAATGGTAACAAAAAATCAATGCTGTCCGCACATCGTAATTTGTATGTACAAATTACGCCATGTTCAACGCTAATAAACACTACACTATGACATGAAACTTGCCTGGTTGTGAGTTGCAAATCATTATTAGCAGTCAAAAGAAGCAAGTAGCGCCAAGGACGCAATTTTAAGGTAACAACAGTGACAGCTAATGCTGCCTATATACAAATTCCGGTTTCATATTTACACACCTTGTAGAAAGGGTTATCGTTTGTTTACAGTCGCTTCGTGACTTTGAGGCATAAACATAATCTGTTTGCGTTTTAGGCACACGTAAAAATCTGTCTGTTTCATTTACAAGGGTGGTTTGGTATTGTTGGAACAAATAATCTAGTTGAAGAGAGACAGTGAGGCCTTTCATTGCAATGAACCTTTTTTAATTGAAGCTTAAATGCGTCAGTGATTCTTGTGTATAGTTGTGATTTTTCTAAGAACAAGAACTGTAGAATTCCTTTTATTTTTGCTATACTCATATGCGTTTGTAAGTGTGTATCATATTGCCGGAATGGATACTCTTTCAACGGAACAGCGTAAAGATTTGCTAGCGTGGTATGTTCTGAGTTGGAAGTCGGTCACACAAACACGGAGAAAGGTTTTTGTAAAGTGGGGAGTGAAAATAAGCAATACATAACTTATTCGTCTGTATGAGCAGTTTCGAAATAGCTGTTTCAATAAGCAGAACCTTTCTCGGCAACAACGACAAGCCAGTCGACCAGCAACTGTCTCTATCGACGAAACTAAACGCAAAGTGGTTCGTTCTATGCTTACTTCACCCAGAAAATCTATACGACGTCGAAGTGTTGCACTCAACGTTCCAAGCAGTTCATTGAATAGGATATTGCGTGTGCTGAAGGTTAGAGCGTACAGAATGCAGATTGTACATAAATTACAAGAGGCAGTTTACGGTGCCAGAATGTTAATTTGTAACTGGTTTATAGACAAATTAAATGAAAACCCTATGTTCCTATTTCAAATTATAATGTCTGATGAAGCTAAGTTTTTTTTTTAATGGAACGGTGTCTTCATCTCATGCATGGTTCTGGGGCCTCAGTCAACCATTGGAAAAATTGAACGTTCTTTTGACCAAAGGGGTATTATGGTATGGATGGGACTAACAGCAAATTGTGTACTTGGGCCGTTTTTCTTTGAAGGAAACGTAAAATCAAATTACATACCAAAATATGTTGCATGAATTTCTTTTCCCTGAACTTGAACGCTTAAAACGTGACCCGAACAATGAAATGTGATTCCAACAGAATAGGTCTCCAGCACAACGCAGTAGGGCAACACTTGAAATTTTGAGAAGGAGGTTCTGAAACTGTTTGTTAAGTATGGGGAATGAAGTAGAGTGGCCAGCTAGAAGTCCCGATCCAACACCATGCGACTTTTTTTCTGTGGGGTTTTCTTAAATAAGAGGTTTGCAGGAATCCTTCAACAACACTTGCAGAGCTTCGACGATCGATCGAGAATTCATTGAACAGATTAAACCGGAAACACGTGAAAAAAAATTCACAAGGACACTCATACACAGAATTAATTTATGCTTAACACATCAGGGACATCACGTGGAATAGATGAATAACAACCGATGAAGAGTCCAGCAAGCAGTCAAGAACTGCTGTACAGGTAAGGTAATATTTCAAATGTTTCTCTGTATTCAGTAGATATGCAAATGAGTATATAACGGGAAAAGTCTCGAATGAAGCTTTGAGAAAAGTGGAAATACCCAGGTAATGACCTTCTAGGGGACACAGTTTCCCACTTTTCTAGTGCATGCCGTTGATAGTTTAAAACTCATTCGAACTCACTGCCAATTCATGTTTCAAACGTCCCATAATCTGATATTTCTCCTATATGAGTTTCTTCCATGAGATCTTTTATCATTGAGATAATTTTGTGCAATAAGCTGTTGAAAAGAACGAGAATCTCTAACCATTCACTGATGACCTATTGAGGGGTACAGGGTGAAACTTTGGATTCTCGTAAGTCACATGTAATTTTTTATTTTAAATCTTATAGGAACTCAAATTTATTATTTCAAAAGACGAATGCTGTGATAGTCGTAATTGTCTGAAATATGACACTTAAGTTGCCTGACCTTTGACCTCTTGGGACATTTCTTACCTTTCAATTTTCCTTAAATGAAATCTTCAGTCGATCCTTTATTTGTGTATTTGTTGTCTCCTTTCTCGATAGACAATCTTGTACGATAAGTTGTTGAAAGGAGTGCTAATCTCGCAAAAGTCCCAGGTGACCTAGAGGTCACAAAGGTCACAGTTGGCCACATTTCTCATTAGCACATTACTTAGCATGCACATATACCAATTTTTGCTACCAGAGATCAATATTCAAAAGAATGGCATATGAGACCACCATTTAACATTGAAATCCAAACAAAATTTCCGACCTTAATCTAAACTCCCTTCTTATATATATATATATACTAATCTTATATATATATATATGGCAAAAGAAGAATCTAATTTATGAAAATCTACTAGTGTAACCTTAGAAATAGATAAACGCAACAACAGAAACCGTATTCATCAAAGCTACACATAAATATGAATAATAGTTATACATATCAGTTTCAGATTCAAAGAAAAGTACCTTTTAATCCAGCTTGAGAATGGTCTTCCAATATATTTTATGGCAGCTAATGATGAATACTCAAATAATTCTTTGATTGATTCACGTAAAGCAAGAAGAGAAAAATTGAGTAGGTTCTTTTGCGATTCCGTAGTATTCCAAAAATTTGGGAATCTGTAATAATAATAAAATTTTATTATTGCGGACAATGAAGTGCCACTCAAAATAATGATGTGCACTACGCCAGACCTTAGACTTAATGTGCACTAGACCTTTCGAAAATCAGAACCAATCTCTTATAACCTACACAAGTTTGCCATAGTAGTCTAAATGTTGTAATTGTTAGATAATTTTCTAAAAAGAAAAATTAGGAGGGCATCCCATTGTATTATTTTTGTTTCTTTCAACTCGTTAAGCAACAAACTTTATTGTTCGAAGAAACCTGAAAAAAAATCATTCTTTTGGGATAATCAGCCGTGGTTCCTGTGAAAATTTCAGAACCAAAGCGTGTGAGGTCATAATGCTCCTCGCTCATCATTCATCTTTATATTTTTTTGTAAAAAAAGAAAATAAAAATTGTTAATGTTACCATCTTCAAGTTTAGTTTGATATAATTTTTTTTCAAGTGTTACCCAACTCCAACTCTTTTTATTTACGAGACACTTTGTTACCGTTTTCCCTTTTTTTCGTTTGAGACAAGGCCCTAAGCCGCGTCTAGAGTAGGGATTTGGTGAAAACTTTCTCTTTCAGCATTATTGCCTGGCAGCCTTCTAAATGTGGAATTCTCTTAGGGAAAACTTCCAGGATTCTCACCATTCTCGATTCTTTTGTTTAAATTGTGAGCATTGTTCTCCTGTACACCTCATTCGTGAGAGGAAGCAGTCTTTCCAATGTGAAACTTCCTCACGAGACGGGATGGTGATAATCATGAATGTTTCTCATGGTACACGCGCAAAGCATCGTTTCTTTTACAGCAGATCAGCATGTGACGGTGCACCCGCATCCTGCGCGTCCCGCGTGTGTTTGAGTATTCTATGCGACTCGATGGCTTGTCATTCTTTTAATAAGTGCAAAATTCCATATTCCTATTCTTGATCCACTCCATTCATTGCCTTAGAGCCCTGGAATCCGTCCCGAGGGAATGTTCGGAGAGTACCTTACTATTAGTATCCTAGCGTCACGTTTCCTTACCCAAATCACCACGAGGTATCCTTCTCCAAGTGTTGTGATTGTGGAGGCCACCTTTCAGGTTTGCCAAAACAAAAGCAACATATTTCAGGTAATGAGTTGTTGACTCTTTCGGGAACCAATAACCCATTTCCTTAAGGTCCTGACTCGGGGAGCAGTCACCCGACCTCAGTGTCCAAACCCTGAACGTCGCGTAGGAACGTTGAGAAACCCTTACAAAGTATTGAGGGTAACATGCCCCTTCAGTTCTACTGCTAATGGCATTAGAAATATCAAACTCTAGATTTCATGTTCCCACGCTTTCGGCAGCTTGCAGCGCCAAAACGAAGTATTTGTGTACCACAGATGGCATATGTTTATTTTTATGTCTGGAAACTCGTGAGGTATTTTTGTCATCTTATTTTACCATGGATAAGTAGACAGGTGTAGTATGTGTATCTATATATAATATATACGCGAGTTTCTTAGGTTCGTATTTGAGTTTGGACAAACCTCCTTAGGAAAATTTGCCAATTCTTACCTTGTGGGAGTCAATCACATTAGTTCACTTTGACATTTTATTCCATAGGCTATTGACTAAAACTCTAATTTTGTCTAACAAAATAAAAGATCTAGTGAAGATGTTTCTGAATTGCTAGACCCGTTGCATGGTAATATGTTTTTAATGCTGTTAACAATTTCATAGCTGTTAATTTCTCAGCTGTGTTTGTATATATTAACTTAAACTAACATGAACATTTGCAATACGTACCTGAACTTCTTACGCTGCATTGTCATATGAAGATGCTCAATATGCAGTTCCGAATGAACTATATTACGTCGAATTTGATATTGCAAGACGAATTGTCGATCATGGTTATCGTGATGGTTTCCAAATATAGGCAGGTCCTTGACAAGGGTTTCGTTTTGTTTATTTTCATGTAATTGTGTCGGTCGAAGCTTTAATGGCTGTTTTCTTCGGCATAATTTGTTTACAGTTGTAATAATGCCCACGATCATAAAGTATATAACTTCAACCATGGAAAGTATGCTACAACCAAAGAAGAAATTGCCGATGCTTCCAAACGAAACTGGAATGAAAATTAAATTATTTTAAATACAACTAAATAATAGAAATTCGATAATACTGTGAGGCAATAATATAATCTCTAGACCAACCATAGTCACTCATACCAGACACTTTGTCCCATTTTGTAATGGAGTTTACTATAAATTGTGAAATGCGCAGGTCGTTCCGTTTGAACAAACCACCTGCGTAGGTGGTGAACTCTGAGAATACAAAATAAGTGAGTGGTAATGACGCATTTGTCAAAGTCCATGTGAGTATCACTACATTTCTTGTAGAACTTCTGTTAATAGTGTGCATATATTAAGATAAGGAAATTATTAGTCAGTCGCGCGCCAAGCGAAACCTATGATTCAATTATTGAGCGCAAAAAATACGCTATCACGCGAGATGTATCGCCAAATCAACTACCCGCAAGTTTATGAATTTATGGGTTAATAAACAGGCGGAAATTGTATCAAAACCAAAGTGCGGGGAGGAAGAATGCTCATCATTATGAATGAACTAATTTCCCGTCTCACATTACGAGTGATTTGCTGAGTTATGTCTGCAATTTCAAAAACTTGTTTCGGCACTACTCCCATTCTAAACTTCATGCTTGTCTCACCGTAATTGATGAAATATTCAGTGCGTTCTGGAATGTACTGGAGATCGATGTAAAGGACAGGGCAATATAAGAAACTTTACACATAGTACGTTAGTCATCAATAAGGGGCAAAATTGTTCAATATGTAAATGTATAGTTACAAATTTCATTCAAAAATCTTGTGCTTAATACTCTCACTTCTAAACCGGGTACTGATATCCATGCTATCGTTGTATTAAGAATTTTAACATGCACGCAATTTAAACAAACTGACTTAATAAGAAGAAGAGGAAATAGTAATTCGTAAGTCATCTCCCTAAATTATAGTATTCCTTTCGGTACACGCAGTACTTATCTTTCATCAGGCAACACATGTTGTATGAGGTACATTAACATGCCATCACTGCAAAGACTAATTTAGATCCAAATAACCCCAATTGTTTGTACATCGGCTGTGCGTTCTTGTGCACGCATCCACCATTCTTGTACAATTAGTTCAGCATCACTACAATAAAACGTTGTCACCACATTCTTTCCAATCGTTTATGGATCATTGGGTACAATTGTGTACGCATTCCAAGAGTGTATTTAATCAGCTTCGGAACTATTGCGAGGCTCTTATAAGTATTTGATATTCCTAAAGTCGTAAATCCGGATCACAACCACATCAATCCTCCTTGCTCGCACTCTCAATATAATTATCTCACCAGCTACAGCATTACAATTTTCAAAACGCTAAGTTAACAACAGCATCCCTATATTAAGAAATCTCGTCAAACACACTCAAATCGTCTGTGCATGTTTGTTCACAGCCATTTGTTCACAAAACTAGCAAACTATCTACAGCAAAACCAATTCTCGGGCGCTTGTGCAAAGTGTGTTAAGTCATAAAATACTATTTTGTGGACAATGGAATTGAAAGTTCAAAAAATCACGCCAAATGCGGATATTGAAAAATCATTCCATTTATGTACGTTTTGTTAGTCTTAACAAAACTTACAGAAATGATTTCGAGGCGAGGAAACCCCAGTAGCACACAAAGTTGTTTTAAACGTTGATTTTTTTATTTCGTTCATTAACCGTTATTGGTTGAAAAAGTACGTTTAATTTTAAATCATGTTCCAACACGGACTTGATATGGTTGAAAAGATGTTATAGGTCAGCGTGGATTCAACTGTTATTTTCAACCATGGTATAGATTTCGTTTCATGGGATTGTTTCTAATTTAATGGAATAACATTTGTAATTAAAAGTTAATTGAATGCTATTAACTATTATTTTGCATGTTGAACACGTTGAATTTAATTCTATATTCCAACGAAAATTTTATTTTATTCATAGGACGTTAATATGCATGCTTTCATCTATTATATTAAAGTGTGTTCTAGATTGTCTTCCGAAGTTAATGTTATATAAATTGTGCTTAAAACCAAATAGAATAAAGTTTACTACGTGTCTCATGCTGTCATTTGCATATTAAAAACAGATTGAATATTTCAAGGAACATTCAATTTCGTTAATAGGGTGTTAATGTGAAGTGTTTTCAGCTGTGGCATAGATTTCGCTTTATACGCGTTTTTCTAAGGCGACATATTATACTTATTCAGAAATACAAATTTAACCGAGCAAGCCAAATGCCGACCAAGACGGGAAATGGTCGGGGATTTTGGTAGGGCCGGTGTCGGGGATTAGTAGTCGGGAAATAATTGGAGGAAGATCGGCGAGCAGCCACAAGTGGCGTTTGGTCGTCAGGCCAATTTCTAACCGCCGTCGGTCTCTGAGTTTCCGGCATAGAGGTGAAACACTGACCATCCTCTCCTACACTGGATGGTGGGAAAAGGATGGGTTCCTGTCCATTGCATTAGATCAGGAAAAGGCGGCTCCCAGTCGATTTCCTTACGTTTGAGAAAAGAGCAGGGCCCCGTCTATTGTTGATGTTAGGGAAATAATATAGGCCCACAAACATCCTGGCGGTCGGTTCGGGGTCCGGACATTTTCCGACCGTTTTAATCTGGAATTATGTAACCAAAGTACTGGCATGCAATTACAAAATAAGTATGCCGGCAGGTCTAAAATATACAAAAAGGGAGCCTATTCGACGCAGCCCAGTCCAGCTAAGTGGTGCTGATTTTGCTTTTTGTATCCATTTTGTATCTTCTAATTCACAATTATGAAGTGAAATGTCGGAACTTACAAATTTTAGGAATAGTCTTCCATTGGATGATGAGTATAAACGTATTGTGCTTGTAGTAAAAGATGAAAAGAGGAAAGGTTCTTTACATTTGTTAAAAAGAAAGGTGCCTGTATGTACGGCCAGGAACTTCTAATGTATTATTGTTAGCTGTTGCCTCCAGCTCAGTCGACTCGGAAGCCGCCTTCGAGTATTGGCCTGTAGGGTCTAGTGGATAAAACACTGGAGAGCTAATATAAATGTATCGGGTTTGATCCCACCTCAGGCCAGCAATTTTTCTCTCTTTTTTAAATAAGAAATTATATTTTTCATTTCTACTTTCGAAATATGCCATTGTTTTATTCCCGTATCGAACATAAGTGAAATAGATTAGTTAAAGCCAGATTAGACATAAATTTCAAGTCTTTAGCTTAAGCCGTTTGGCCTGGGCGTTAATTTGTCATTCAGTTAGGACTTCTGGGCGTTTTTCAGGAGCTACATGGATGAGGATAGCAGCAGACCGAGATATGTTGAAAGAAAAGGGGGAGACCTTCATCCAGCAGTGGATAGAAAACGGCTGAATATGATATATATATATATATATATATATACCAGGGTGAGTCATATGTTCGTAGCGTTAGGTGGCCCCGCCCATTCGATTCCGGAAAACCATGTGCAACGTGTGGAACATGTGAGGGTGATAGTGGCAGAAAACGTGTCATGTGTCTGTCTGATCACAGCGCTGCCGGTGTGTGGGAAGAATTACGCGTTGAATACACAGTTGCCAGGACAATGGTTGAGGAGAAACTTGTGTGTCGTGTGCTTCTGCGCCATTACTGGAAAAAGTGGTGTAATGCAGCAGCAGCAGCCAAGGAAATTTGTGCCGTAGAAGGTGAAGGTACTGTCCAACCGTCCACAGCTAGAAAGTGGTTTCAACGTTTTCGGTCTGGTGACACCAGTCTCGATGACAAGCCCAAGAGTGGACGCCCTGTGACGACGGATATCGATGCCCTCCTGAAAGCTGTTGATGGAAACCCAGGAACCAGTACCCGTCAGCTGGCAGATGAGGTCCAGACATCACAAATCAGTGTCGTTCGTCATCTGCATCAACTTGGGTTTCGCTCCAGGCAACCGAGAATGGTTCCCCATGATTTAATTCCCGCTCAAGCTCAACAACGTGTGACCGTTTGAAGAACTGTTTCGAAACCCAACTGACGACAGGTTTTGGCGGCGGATCATCACGAATGATGAAAAGTGGATCTTTCTTTGTTATCCTTACACCGGGAAACAATGGCTTCGACCAGGTACCGAGGCGCAGCCAGTGGTTGAAAGAGAGCGGGCTGAAGAGAAGACAATGCTGTGTGTGTGTGTGGTGGAATTTTGAAGGTCCGGTGCACTGGGAGCTCGTTCCACATGGTCGTTCCGTAGATGGGAAATTGTATGCTGAACAGCTGCAACGGGTATACGACATTGTGCGCCGTCGTTATCCAGTATTGGTGAACCGAAGGCGACTGCTCTTCCAATTTGACAACACTCCATGCCACAGGTCAAGAAGAGTCCGCCAGCACATTGCGGACATGAATGGCGTGGACATTTTACCACATACCCCCAACAGTACCAACCTTGCGCTATCCGATTTTCATCTCTTTCGTTCCATGGCACACTTTCTGCGAGGTAGACAATTCCATTCCGTGGATGATGTGACAACTGGCATTACTGTTGGGGGTACAATACCAGGCTGCAGGCTTTGAAGCAAAGAAGTCAGTAATGCCTCTGTAGGTGAGTGGATAAAAAGCTTGATTTTAATGCTGAAGGTT
>JAGDQP010038666.1:0-18068 GCA_022664845.1 Lepisma saccharinum
TTGTGCACTCCCATAATGAATTTCGTTAGCTACTCATGCGAAGTTTAGTGCAATGAGCTCACCGTATTTACTGTATTCGCCTGGCATCGGTTGGGTATCTGCACCCCCCTGTTTCGTCTGCTTTGTTTCCGTACCGTTTGTTTACATTTAAATTTCAAACAGTTTCAAAAACTGTCTGATCGCTAAACCCATAAAATATCCAAATTTGTATTATGAAATTTCAAATATTTATTTCGAAACACCGATAAATTTTCAAAATCTTGATTTGTCATATTATGATGTAATGTTGAAAAGTATATACAGTGGAATTGACCCACATTTTATAGTGATAGTGATACAGTCGGTAAGGATCAGAAGTTTCGAATATTTGTTAATACTATCGATATCTTCTACGTATAAAACAGTGAATTTTCGTATTATTATTACATACAAGCAATTCTGGACTTACATTTTTAAACGAAACGAATTTTGTTAAAGCATTAATTTCAACTACAGTACAACTGAATGAATAGTGCTTTTTTTAACATTCTTTTTTTTTTTCCAAACCGAATTTATGAACTGTCGGGTTTCTCTCCTCAAGAGATGTTAATTTCAACTCAAATACAAATGATTTTTTTTTTGTTCAAATGAACTTCGATGCATATGGAAATATGAATTTTTGAATAATTTGTGTTTAATAACTTGATCTTTCTGTTGTTTTGTTGAAATAAACAATGGATAAAAAGGATTTAAACATTTTATTGAAATCGCATGTAGTGGTAGCTAATATTTTAGGTTAATTTGAATCATGATGCTTTATGCAGATATATTTTGAAGTTACACTATCGTGTATAGTACAAGTGTTTTAGTGAATTTAATTTAATACGTATTAAGGTGAGTGCACGCATATTAAACTTTCATTTTTATTAATGGATTTTCATGTTAATATTGAGTTCAAAATTTGCTACAGTGACCTTGTACATTAGCGGATAATATCGCTGTATTCTGGCGGATAGGTAGTATGTTAGAACTTTTATTTCTCTTACTATTTTCGCTAGAATACGGCGAATATTACTAGTGCAGTTTTCAACTGTATGTCCGACTGTAGTGCGTGGTCCATTACTGGTGCGGTGAGAGCGTTTGCTATTCACTCGTTGTTCTGAGAGATTCAGAATGTTTTATTTTTGCCACCTTTTCTCTTATTTGAGTTTTAAAGTTAACTTCGGTGACTTGCGTAAGTTTATGGATAAACTTTAGTTTATCGCCTGCAGTCTGAAGTCTGTGTGTATGGAGGCTTGGGCTACTGTGGCATTTTCTATGCGGTGATGTGGGTGGTTCTCTGAGCTCTTCTCTAGTGGGGTGGGGAATTCTTTTCTTCTGTCCCCCGCCCCCCCCTTTTTCCATCGCTTGTGCTCTTATCTATATCTGTGCTATATTTCGGATTTTTAATTATCCTTCGGTAATCGTGTGTTCCCTCCTCGGGATTTTCCGGTACAAGCGTGTCCTGGTGATAACAGATGATGCTCATTTTGATTCAATAGTCTGATGCTTTATCTTTTCTCGTATGTTATGTGGCCGTGGGGCATGGCTTTGGCTGGTGAAGTCGTGACTTAGCTCTCGAGTGATCCTCTTGAGTTGGTCCAGCTTCCCGGTTTCCAGTCTGAGTGTCATTGTTGACTCTTCGCGAGCGTTACCCACTTGTCCACGGGAAAGTGAAGTTCACTTTCTTTCTTACCCTTCTTTAGGGGAAACACACACTGGGGCACCTTTTGGTAGTGAAGATTGGCGAGGCTTTACTGGGGAGCGTCCGGAGTGTTCTGATGTTCAGCATTTAAGCTGTTTTTGACCCGCGCTTATCCCGTTTTGAACCTTGTGTGTTCTCTGGCGACACGGTTCAGTTTGTTTTGGTTGGTGTGAGTGTCCCCGTGGTCTAGTGGTTTGGTATAATAGAAAAAAAAATACAAATTTAACATGGTTCTTCTAACCTCCCCAATGGTCAGAAATATATTAATCGCTATGCTTATAAGTTGATGTGATCAAGTGCGTATTTGCTGCCATTAGTATTCATCTGCAGCAGCTATATTTATGTGCTGATCAAGTAGAGTGTGTATCTGTCGAAATAAAAATGACACGGGTTTTTCTCAACACTTTTTGGACTGCCGGCCGTAATTACGTATTTATGGAAGTGTCTGTGAGTATTACTGAGAAGGTAAAGAGTGGAATGAAGCGTAATATGGCTCAGTAGGTGGCAGAAAGTGCAAGTGCAGCCCATAAAGTAAAGAAAAACTCTACCCAGTCTTCGCTCGCTGTGACTCACTCGACATACTTCCCTTGATTTTAGTAGCATAAAACGAAGTAACGTCAGAAGAATTTCTCTCCATGCCGCAATATTAGTTATATGTTTATCAAAGCGAGTGCGTATTTGATATAATGGAAAATGGCTGTTCGTAACACTTTTTTGGATTACTAGTTGTCGCTAGGTATTTATAGAAGTGTCTGTGATAATTATTTGCAAGGGAATGAGTGGTATATGGCATACACACATGGCTCAATACCTAGAGAAAAGCTGCGGGTCATAAAGTAAAGTTTATCTCAATCAGTGCTGCGAGATGTGTAAATTTTTGAATGAAAATTTTTCCACTGGCTTTTTCTATCAATAGGATACGGGATATTTACCGAAAAGTTTTACTTCCCTCTCGGGTTTGTTTACAGAATTTCATGTTCACTAATGACAGAAAATTTTCCAATCCTTCCTTGCAGAGCAGAATTCAAAAGAAAAACAGGACATTACCAATGAAACTGAGGACGGTAGCAACCTAACTTTGCGACTCGCTTATTACGGTTTGTAGTACAGGTACTTTATGCTTATTTATAGAGTGTAGGTAACTTATACGCAACTTAAATCAAAGCCAATAAAACTTTTGCATGGAGCTCAAAACATCGAGCCTATATGCATATTTCATTGCAACCAGCACAATTTTAAATGTGCCGCTGAAGTTCATGACTGAAAATAGAAGCACATTAGTCTATCATATCATTCACAAGGTAAACTAAGCGATACAATTCTACTTACATTAATTATTTACTGAAATATCCTAAAATAAAGTTGACATCATACTACACAGGTACAAGAACAGATGTCCAAAACGAAAAGCAATCCAATCCAACTCCCCATTCCCCAAGGCCAGCTGATCGCGACTCGCGCGCTTCTGCTGTTCTTGCTTTCCCTTGGATCTTCTTCTTTCGTGCCTCTAGGTAGAGCTCACTGGAATTAACATGGCCATTAGCCGAAAATAAGTGAAACTGAAGTGTCCGGCAACTCAGTACGATCTTTTTGTGTAATAATAATAATGATAATAAACAATCTGACGTGAGTTTAACAAACCGCCTTTGCTCTCTAAGGCCCGTTTGAAACGACAGCATTTATGCTACGAATGTTACCATCAGAGTCGCCGTAAGGCAATCTGGAGTCCGGGGCAAGTGAATTTCGTTAAAGCCCTCTCGCGAACATAATCCTGGGCGCCAAAGCTGGGGGGCACCAAATCGGTTTCGTCGAAAACTATGTATAAAAGAAAAACTCCAAATGTACTAAGTGTCGAAATAAAAAAAATGTCAAGTTGAGAAAAACGTCCGTTTGTTTCATGCAAATGACAGGCAGTTGGAGTTATTATAATAGTTTTTTTCCATAAATTATAAAACATTGACAGGTGGCATGAGTATATAGAAAACCTTCCTTTAACATAACATTTTAACATGGGGAAGATAGGACTATTGCCCCCTCATCCGACTAGCGGGCTGTCTTTTAATTACCTAATTATTACCCGCCATCTACCGGCGTTATCATAAACTACCTAATTATTACCGTCATCCACCGACATTGCTGTCAACTACTTAATTATTACCACCATCTACCGACATTGCTTCTAACTTCTTGAATAGTTTTTACAGCTAAGCAATTTTCAGTGCTGCCACCTTACTTTTTTCACTAAAATAAATTAAATAATTAAAGAAATTAAATAGATTTTTACTAGCAATAAGGTGGCAACACTGTTTATTTAATCACGTGACCTGCCAATAAGAAAAATTGTGCTACACATCATTAAAAACACATTAGGTATTTTTATGCTATACTTTAAGTCGTTTCTCATCATAATCTATCTAAAATCTCAAAGTTTTGGTTAAGTTCCAATTAAAAATTTTGGCAGTTAAGAACCATTAGATATCTCGAAAACGGCTCAAAATATCGCAAAAATAAATCGAAAAATCTTCCCTTAAACCCCCTCTTCATCCAAAGTTCGGTGATGATGCGACAAAATTTTGACAGTTAAAAACCATTAGACCCCACATATCTCGAAAACGGCTCAAAATATTGCAAAAAATAAATCGAAAAATCTCCCCTTATAAACGCCTTGTCGTTTCTCGTCATAATCTACCTAAATCCCAAAATTTTGGTTAAGTTCCAACAAAAAAATTTGACAGGAACCATTAGATCCCCCATATCTCGAAAACGGATCAAAATATTGCAAAAAATAAATCGAAAAACCTCCCCTTATAAACCCCTTGTCGTTTCTCATCATAATCTACCTAATTTCGAAGTTTCATAAAGATATATGATATAAAAATTGGCAATAGGATCACATTAGATCCAATATCTTCAAAATAACTCAAAAATAATATATTAAAAAAAAACTACTTGATTATTACCGTCATCTACCGCCATTGCTATTATTACGAACTACTTGATTATTATTACAAACACAATTTTAGAGGTGTTGCTCTTAACTACCCGCCGTCCGTCGCCGCCATCTACTGGCGTTGATCTTAACTTATTAAATAGTTTTATAGCTAAGCGCGAGCGCAATCAAAAGTGTCGCCAGCAGTCGCTTTGCATTAGGTGAATGCCGGAATAATATATTTAACATAAAACATGCTGGCTACTTTCCCTTCCTATTTATACATGACTCTAATTATTAGTAATTAAAAGTGATGTTGCTTGTTACTACCTCGATGAACTTTCTTTAATTAAAATTCTGCTATTTAATTATTTCTGAAAAAAAATATTATTTATCTCCTAACTTCATACATAAAGCTGATGCTCGAAGTTCAGAATTTTCATGTGTCGCTTCCATTTTTCTATTAATGAAAAAATCTATTTGGAAAAACGAAAGCTGCTTATTGCATGAGTGGTAATGGAAGTTTATAACAATGTGATTCTCACGCCAAGGGCAAATTATTACGTTTCAATACGAATTTCTCTTTCTCTTTTATTTATATTTGTGCTGTATAAGTTAACTAACATAATCAGTGATAACAGGCACACAGATACGCTAGCTATATTCACCGAGTGAGGGAAATCTTATTCTGATTACTGACCGCAGAAAGGATTGAAACTCTAACAGTGGAAGTAGTTTAAAAGAATTTCCTTCAATTTTCAGCCTCGTGTCATGTCAGCTTACATTAATTATTGGATGTATGTTTCCGCTATTTTATCATCATATTCTCAAAGCAAATTGTTCGAGCAAGCTGCTTTTCTGACAGTGCTGGTCTACGTGTGAACATTAGAACTTCAAAATTTCCTATTTTCTTGGTTATAAATATTGATATTAATGTCCTAAACGAGCTAGTGGGGACTTCTGAGGTGTTCTAATTTGGTAAAGTGGACCGAATTGCGAAAGAGTTACTTTCCTCCCCTTTACATTCTCTTTCTCCGCACATCCCAAATTTCTCTTGAGTTCGAATGCCAGTGATCATTGAAACCACGCATTTACTCTGTGTTGAAACGTAACAAGATTAGTGTATTATTATTAGTTACAAGAACTGAAATTATCCTAAAATACCTAATTTACCCTGAGACTGCGAATCTTTATGTGAATAACTTCCGTTAGATAAAGAAATGGAAACTGGAATAAAATTCGTTAGTGTAAAAGTGGGGAAATTAGTTTGAACTGTAAATCCATTACTTCTTCCTCTATATTTAATACAAAACAAGTACTTTTCCTGTGTGCAATGGAGGGATATTTAAGTATTGAGTGTTTTAATGAAATTTAGTGAAAACAAAGAAAGAAACGAAATTGCTGTTATAAATAGTTTATCCCCAGAAAAAAATTGTGATTATAAATAGTTTTTCTCAAGACAAAAAAAAGTGATTATAATCAGTTTTCCCCAGAGGAAAATGGAAAAGTTAACTGTGAACATTGTAGTGAATTGATATCAAAAGCTAATATTGCGAGACATATTACTCGTAAGCACCCCATTGCTAAAAGTAATCGAAGAAGCACCACCTTCTAAAAAGCAAAATTATCATGTGTAATGTGTGAGGAAGAAATTACTAAAAAACATTTGATCGACACATGAGAAATAAACATTAGTATGAACCGGTGAAAACTGCTTTGAACCATACATTTGAGGACTATGTACTAGGCTATAATAACAACGGTGGAGATACGTAATTTTTTCTTACCTTTATACGAGGAGAGTGCCTACATTTATTGAAGCAAGTGAGTGAAAGTGATAGACTTCTGAAACCTAATTTTATTCTCACTGCCGATTTTGTTAAAACGGGTGAAGAAATAAGTGGAAATAAGTTCACTTACACAGTGGAAATAAGTTATTTATGAAAACTTCTACTCTAGAAGATAAAATAAGTGAAATATTATATGAATTATTAGCAAATCAGGAAGAGAGAGCTGTTAAAGGTTCAGGGTGGTTTTATGCTCTACTCCTCATAAAGTGAAAGTCAACATCTTCAACCCCATAGCAGCATTCAGTTACGTTGAACTCCCCGAGTTTATTAAGAAAAAACATGCTGTTTAAAACATTAGGAATTATGACCAAAAATGTTTTCTTTATTCCGTCGTAGCCAAACTTCACCCTATCCATTCGAAAGAAAATGCTAACCAAGTTTCTCACTATAAGCCGTATGTGAATAATATATTGCCTATTTTTGAACATAATAAAATCAGTTTTCCAGTGAGTATATATGACGTGCCTAGATTTGAGAAACATTATAACAAAACGTTGCCGAACGCACCGATTTCTGTTAATGTGTCCGGGATTGATGCCAACAATGAAAAAGTGTTCCCTCTTCACATCAGATGAAACGGAAATAGGCTTACTGTTTATTAAAAATGAAACAACGTAACAGCGGCGACAACATCAGCAACAACAACACCAACAATAACGCATTACTGTTTAATAAGAGACTTCTCACGTTTAGTAAGAAGTCAGGTTACCCGTAATCGAGGTCATTATTATTTCTGTAAAATGTGTCTTTTCTACTTTAATACTGAACAAAAATTAAGTGAATATAAAACTTTGTGTCGTGAGCATGAACCAACACGCGTTATTATGTCTGCTCCTAGTTATATAGTCAAATTTAAAACAGACTTAATTTTTAAAAGCAGCTGTTACTATTGTAGCGGATTTTGAAAGTTTTTTGGTGCCTGTTAGTAAACGTCGGGGGCAAAAATCGGCAAATATTCAACAGCATATATTAGCAAGTTATTGCTACAAAACCTGCTGGTCTGATAATACCCCCACTGAACTCCAGTTATACAAGGGCAGTGATAATCCGGCATAACATTTCTTAAAAAAAAAACATGAAGAGGGAGTTGGAAGATATTGTTGCTAGGTTAGATCAGGATTTACCAATGAACCCCTTAACCCCACAGCAAATCCCTGACTATGAACAATCAGAAGAGTGTCCTATCTGCGCTAAAAAAATATGATGAAAATAATCCAAAAGTCTATCACCACGCACAATTTACAGGAAATTACCTCAATCCTCTTTGCAATAACTGTAACCTAAAGTAAAAAACAAAAGTTTGTGCCCTGCTTCATGCATGGGTATGACGCTCGTCTCTTCGTGAAATAGTTGGGGTGTATTCCGGGGGAGATCAAACCTCTTACGGAAAGTGAAGAAAAATTTATTTCAATTTCAAAGTGATTCCATCTCGATAATAGTAGACAAATTGAATTACGGTTTTTAGATTTGTACCGTTTCTTACCCTACTCACTTCAAGAATTAATTCAAAAACTTAAGCCGGCCGGGGGAGCTAAAATACACAAATCAATATTTCGCTGATGATATAAAATTTAATTTAAGTTGTAGGAAGGGTATTTTTCCTTACGGTTATTTTACGTACCGTTCAACATTTAATGAAAAGAAAACTACCCCCACAAAAAGCTTTCAATAATAAACTTGAGGGTACCGTATGCAGTAATGAAGAGTATCAGTTTGCTCGGCAAGTATGGGAAATTATAGAATGCGTAACGTTTGCAGAATTTCACTATTATTATTTGAAAACTGATGTGTTACTACAGCAGACGTTCTAGAAAATTTTCGCAACACATGTATCTACTACTACGAAATCTACCCGGCTTTTTCCTACACCTCCCTCGGCCTATTTTGGAAGGCTAAGGCTATGCTGTACAAATATAAAATCGAATTAAAGTTATTTTCAGATATTGATATGCACCTGTTTATAATAAATCTATCCGTGGCGGTGTATCACAGTGTAGCTTAAGGTATGTAAAGGCTAACAATGAGTTTCTCGGCGATAAATGCGACCCTCAAAAGGAAACCTCGTTCGGTATATACCTTGATGCGAATAATTTGTATGGTTGTGCCATGAGTATGCCTCTTCCCTATGGAAATTTATCCTTTGAACCGACACCAGAAAATTGGGACTCGAATAACATTTTAAATTACCCTGATGAAGGCGAACGAGGTTTCTTTTTGGAAGTGGATTTAAATTATATAACGGGTTCGTACGGTGAAATTGTCTAATGTTATTAAATAAATAGTATGTGCTCATATGGGATGGGTTCAAGGTATCACGATTTTGGGGTAAGTAGGTACACCACACTAGTAATGAGGAATAATCCACTCATGTAACACCACCAAAAAGAACCACATCAATCTTGGAGAACGGAATGAATAATAAAACTAGAAAACTTCCTAGAATCTTATATGCATTAATACTTCAAAATGATTGTATCTTTAACACCTGGACTATTGATGAAAAAGAACTTATTTATTATAACTAAAATTTATACACAAGATAAACAATTATCTAAAATAATATCAAAATATTTAATAACAATCGCAGACGTATGTTGCTTTTCCAATAGAGAAGTTTATATCAACTATTGAAATATCAGATCACATTGATATATATAGCAAAATTATTAAAAACGTCTTTTCCGATTATTAGCATGAAATATATAAAATACTTACGGTATTTCCAACAATTATCAGTTTATTAGTAATTATCCGTAAGTTTCAAGCACTAAAATTACCAATTTTGTAATATTCTTAGAAAATTTACTCAAAACTAGCAAAAATAATCCTAAATGGGTATAGAACACCTTTTCAAATGACAGAGTCAAATAATCTTTAGCTCTTTTACACTAAAGGTGTATTATCAGCCCAACTCTTCGCTATAAAACATGTATTTAATCTTTATTTAACAAAATTACATTAGAATGCTTTATGACTTAGTAACAGTTCTCAATCATATGTTTTGTTTTCAATATAAGGTGAAAAACCAAGCCTTTTTTTTAGAAATTTCTAGGTGTTTATACCTATAAATATAAGAGTAACACCTTCTAATAGTGTAATATAATGTCTCCTATTGATGATATTTAGAACAATTCCAAACATCGCAATACGAGCTTGCAATAACGTGAAAATATGATTTTTCACAAGATTATTAAAAAACTACTCCTTTACTACTTATAAGTTACAACCATAACATAACTTTAAATTTCAATAAGGTAATACACAATTTATTCATAGAATAATACACTCTAATTAAACCAATATTAAATACTAAATTACACGTACCTTATGATGACTCTCCAACACCTATCGAACTGGATCAAAACAAACCAACACCCAGCCACTTGACCTGAAAATATCTTGAAGACCGAAAAGTCTCTTACTAAGTCAGAAAACCGACTAAATTTGTTGACACGATCTCGTGCGCACGGATCGAAAGATATTGTGGTTGAAGAAATACTATTCGAAAAATTTCCCACGACAGAGAACAAAATGAAAATCAAAATTCCACACACCTAGAATCAGGAATATCACACCGCAACGCAACTCCAATGAATTTTAAACAAGAAAATCCTATCCGATTCTGAACTTCAAAATAACGTAATTAAGATAGCAAGATCGACTATCAAAATGTCTATATAAAAAAATTAATAGGTATAAAAAATAAGGTTTATAATATTAATCACAAAATTCGTAGTCCTTTCTACTAGTTCAATCTCAGAGATGACACAAAAATCTTCTTCCGAGGCACGTCCGCTACTTTATTAAGCTCCTCACTTTACAGATCCTGGATCCCCTTCCAAACTTCAGGCAAGAACCACCTTCCATCCAACATGTTTGACGGTAAGTATCCAAGACACTTCTTCGATTGAAGGGTAAGTATATTGTTTTTTCCGGCCGTTACACCGGGTTATGTTTCAGCACAAAGCTGGGGTCGATATTATCCAACGCAACTGGATTCCAAAGTATGATATAATTGGAACTTCAGTACGAAACCAATACTATCTTCAAAAATAAACACTGTGGCATTTATTACGAAGACGAGAAGTTCATAGAAATTGATGATTTTTCAGTTCTTCACAAATATTTGAAACACAATCGTTTTCTTTGCAGCACGTAAAGAAAATCGTAGAATTATCAACGAGTCAGTATTAACATGACACTGCTATTTATTTTATGTTCCAATCGAAGAGAACAGCCTTTCTTTATTTTACGCTAATTTGAGTCTTTAAATATCCCGTATAAAATTCCTTGAAATACTTTTACTATGTTGAACTTAATAATAGCAGTGCCGTTTTTAGTAAGTTCTGTATCGAGTTAGTACCACTGCTAATCACGTGATACCGTCTCTTACGCACAAGTGTTTGTCTACGTTTTTTCTCCCAGAAAAACTGAAGAAAAATGAAAAGAAACAGTCTAATCGCCTCGCAACAATCACTCTAGCTCCGCGTAATTGTTGTCAAGAAGAATGAAACTACTGCACGCTTATAGAAACGACGATAAAACAACAAGAACTGGTACAAAGATAATGTTCTTTTCAAAGACGAATCCAGTTATTTATAGCATGTAATTATTTCTCTCAAATTATTAATAGCCATGAAGAAAAATCTTTTGGCGTTGTGTGTACAGTTTACAAGTATGATATTTTCGTCCATAAGAGGCTATGTGAAATTAACATATCAAAAGTGGTACTCATCAGGACTGTCAATGGTATATCTCACTCGCACGTTGGACTAATATGAAAATTCTATTTCTCACCAATTCAAATAAATCTGGAATCTCCTTCCGGGTATCCAGGTTTAAGGCAAGGGTTATCCACAATGTTCAATGCAGGAACTACGACCACTATATCCAGTTCAGCAAATACTTCGTAACTTGTTATTTTCACCCAGCACTCAAACAAATATAAAAGATGGACGAATATGTGTCCCAACCTCGACAATGGGATGAAACTTTCATTATTTAATCACCACTTATAATATACAACGCAGATTGAAATATCGTGTGCGTCCCTCCGTTGCGATATCTTGTTACCTTCTATCTATCCATCCGAAAAATGTAGCCAACCTCATAACTGAAATTTGCCTAACCAAGCAATAATTCAGATGACAGATCTTTTTACTGGGACATCACAATTATCCGGAAGAGTTACATGATGATCACGCTGATTTTCCTCTAGCCCCTGAGAATATAACTCCACCTGACGGAAAACATAAAAAATTACTACTAATGCTAAATCCAAAAAGATATTACGTTGTACATTTTCGGTTGCTAAAATTCTATTTCTAAAACTGATGAAGGTTCACAGAATTCTATGGTTTTCCCAATCGAAGTGACCTAAGCCCTACATAAATTTTAATACTGAGCTCCGCACAGAAGCAACAACTAATTTTGAAAAACACTTCTTTAAACTTCTTTATAACAGCGTGTTTGGGAAAACCATGGAAAATGTGAGAAAATATACCGATGTGAGACTCGTCTCCGAAAAAAGAAAAGCCGAGAAGCTCATTGCCATGCCGCAATTTAAGACACGGACGATATAATCTGAAAATTTAGTTTTCATTCACATGTTACGAAAATTCGTCAAATTAAACAAACCTGTATATATTGGAAGCGTGATTTTAGATCTGTCTAAATTAATGATGTATAAATTTTACTATCATTTAATGAAGCCGCAATATGGAAACAACCTTAAGCTTGCTTACACCGACACGGATTCTTTAGTTTATTATATTGCTTGTCAACATTTTTATGAAGATAATCATTGAACACTTTGATACATCGAATTACCCTGAAAATAATCGAAATAATATAGCAATAGTTCACGAGATAGTGCAAGGTAAGATGAAAGATGAGCTGGAAGGGATTGCTCTTCGGGAATTTATAGGTTTACGATCGAAAGTGTATGCGATGAATACAGCAGAAAATAAAGAAAGAAAAAGGGTTAAGGGTGTGAAGAAAAATATTATCCAAAAAGAAATGCTTTTGATGATTTTACAGATTGCTTATTTTCTAATGAGATATTAACGAAAGATCAATATCAAATTCAATCTCGTAAACATACGCTTCACACGGTAAAGCAAGAACAAATGGTGTTAGATTCTTATGATGACAAACGCAAGATTCTTCATTGCAAAATTCATACGCTACCATGGGGTCACCGAAACATTGTTTCCGATGAGGCAGAAATAATTTGTAATATTTGTTCTTAACTTTTAACCTGTGCATAGTTATGAGAGATTATATTGTTTAGATTTTAGGTGATCTTTTCATTTTGTGATTGTCGGTCTCATATTATTGCATTTTATAATTATACTTGACTAATTTTCTCATCATAAGAGTTGCATCTCTTCGAGGAAAATATTAAATAGTAAGTTTTGTATTATTTATTTTAGCTATTAAGCTTTATGTATTGTTTGAATATTAATAGAGTACACACTGCATGTTTTTAAAACCTTTTTTATTATTATGTTAACAAGATTAGGTTGTAAATTAATTTGCTGTATTGATTGGCAAGTAATTGCAGGTAAATTATAAATTAATTATTCTAGTTTTTATGCTAATTATTGTTTGTTTACTGTTTTATTTTTTACACTGTTGTAATATTATTATCTAAATATTCGAATAATACGTGATTAATTTATGTTGATAGTGTTTTATTTTTTATATTAGGGAATGTTTTTCAAGATTATACTAAGTAAAGTTGTAAAGTGTGTCTCTATTTGATATGTTTTATTTTTTATTCATAACCAAGTGCAAAGTAGCCACTTACTTTTTTTACAATACATTTTTTATTATAATATAGTTTATTATTATTATTTATTATGCCAACAGATCTATTTGCGTACCCGCAATATAAGTCGCATGAGCATGAAACATTATCTGATGCTCCTTCTGATATTAATGAAAATCAATTAACAGTACTGGATTAAAGTATTAAAGTAATAAAGGGTGAAATCAATACAATACGAAATACATTATCTTCAAATATTGAAACGGAAATTACAGACGCGCAGCAACATATACTAGATCTACTTCAAAACTTTGATAATGAGTTGAAGAGTGTTATTCTTATGTATTCACAGCTGGTAAATAAAAATGATTTAACTGAAGTTCAAAATATTATAAGAATAATGCAAAATGAAGTACAATTAATAAAGAATCAATTCATTACAAATACTACGGCTGAAGATTTAGTCAATAATTTGAATAAAAAGCTTACGGAGTTACAAAATACATTTGATAATCTTCAAACAGCTGTGAATGCATTAGAAAATGCTCATCAAAATAATCCCTCGCAAGAAGATCTTCAAAAATGTAAGAAGTTATATCGAACAACAAAATGAACTTAAAACTATTACTGATGAGTCAAATAAACTTCGTGATGATCTAATCAACCTAACTGTTTATAGTGATGTATCGGAAATTAGTAGAAGGCTCGGTGGGTTTGAAACAATAATTAATAACATATCAGAACTCACAAATATTCCAATTGAACTAAAGAATCTACAGACCGTTGTGAATAACATTTCCTCTGAGGTAAGTAGTTTACAGGAAGCACTTGCAAAGTTAAATAAGAAATTAAGAAGAAGGTTTTAACCTTCCTACAGATTTAATTAATCGCCAGCGTTGTAAGCACTGTTCAAAGTGAATTTAGATAAATACAAAAGAACACACCGAAGCAATCAGATATCGAGAATATACGTGAATTAACTTTAAGTGAATTAGCTACAAATGAAAATCAAAATGAAATAAAATCGAAATTTACTGCTCTCCAAGAAACTAACACGCTCCCAAATTCGCAACAGGTAGAAATAATTAAAAGGACACTAAGTAATATTCAAACTGTAATCGAAACAACAGAGAACCTCCCTGAAGTGATAGATAATATTAAGGTTCAATTCCAAAACCTTCAAACTAGTATATCATTCCTTCCAACGTTAGAAGATTTTTCCGGTATACAAGAAGTGTTGACAAGCGTTCAAAATGAAGTTAAAGAAGCATTACATGAACATTCAAAATTCATTTCTGTTCATGGTATTAATGGAATAGTTAGTGGATTAAAGAATATGTTGAAAAGTTTAGAGAATACTACACTAACACATAACACTCTCATTACTGATATTCAGAAACAAATTAGTGATCTAGAAACGATATATACTTCCGTGACTAATTCCCTAAATAACTTATCTAAAAAATATGCTGACATTAATGACTTTCTTAATGTAGAAACATCAATAGCTCTAATGCCTACAGTGAGTCAACTTTGGGAGGTGCAAGTTAGTATTAAAATTTCATATCGATAACAGACTTTAATTCTAATAACGACAAAATAAAGAATGATTTTGTTGCAAAACTGAAAGACCTATAAGATAAGTTAAAAAGCGATGTGTATAGAGCCGCTTTTCTAAATCTAATGCATTATTGACATCAATAGATAATTTACATAGTGTTCAGTTCTTATTCAATACCTAATAAAGAACGTGACTTAACGCGTGGCAATGTTAGCGGTAAAGTATATCTCTAATATGAATACACCCTATTTCGAAATATCTTTTTTGGGTAAGCTAAAAATTTTTGGTTTTCATTGGATTAAGAAGAAGAATAAAGAGTTTCCTATTGTTGATATTCAGCGAGCGGTGGACAAAAGTATGACAATTTATCATTAGTAATACATGAAGGTAGTAGAGTAGTAGTAGCACCACCTGAAGATAAAATTATACTTCATGAGTTTGATGTTGTAGAAGGTGATATGCTTGTAGTTCGATCAGATAAGTTTTCGCCTGGTGAGTATCCAATATATATTGATTTAATCTTTATCACTTAATTGATTTCTCGATCTTAAAATAGTTGCCAATAGAATGTTATTTTTTAAATTTAAATTAATTCTCAATAGAATGAATAGCAGGTTACAAATTTTGAAGAACTGCATAAGACTACGAAACGGAATTATAAACGAATACCTGTTGTAACCAAGGGTATACATGATTTATGGGAAGCAGATTTGGTTGAAATGAACTCTGGAAACTTGAAAGGCTTAACTAAATTAAATAGAGGATATTCTTATCTTCTAACCATTATTGACACTTTCAGTAAGTGTGCATAGGCTGTAAAAGTTAAAAATAGAACAGGGAAAGAAATTACACGCGCGTTTGATTCAATACCCAAAGCGACTCAACAAGCACCAAAGAATTTGCAAACAGATCGCGGTAGCTAGTTTTATAATAAAGAGTTTATTAAATTAATGAAGCAAAAATGTATTACTTATTACTCTTCATACAGTGATAATTAGTAAGTTTAAAAATAAGTTTGAAAGAGGCTTCACTCGCAATTGGAGAACATACATTTTTCAAATAGTTACTGTTTTTAAGATTGATCCACCTACATATCACTTAAAAGATAAGCGCAATGAGATTATTAAGGGTCGTTTTTATGAGTAATAACTAATAAGGACCAAACACCCTCATGTATACTTAATTGAAAAGGTTATACGTAGAAGTAAAAGCAAGGCGTATGTTAAATGGTAAGGTTTATCTTCAGACCATAATTCTTGGATCAGTCTCAAAGCTATAATATAGTTAATCAATCATAAAATGTGGAGTGTTAAGAGACGACTTTCGCTACCTAATGATTATGATAAGTTGAATGGTGAACTTCTTCCTAATAACATTCGTTGCTTAATAATGGGCACATCAGGATGCGGAAAAACAACAGCAGTTATTGATAATTTCATTCTAGCTCCAAATTGGCTTTATTGGAATGGTGGACACTTATACGTATTCTCTAAAAGCTTAAAACAACCCAAGTATCAACAACTGCAGTACATTTATAATGTCATACAAGAAAGGTTCCATTATAAATTGGCTACATTCAAACCTTCTGATATAAAGTTAGAAGATATACTAGGAAGATATAATAACAGCAACGGTCTGTTATTATATTGATGACTATATATTAGAGGATCAGAATGAGGTACTGAATTACTTTACACAAGGTAGACATAAAGGAATGCATTGCTTTTACTTAGCATAAACATATAGTAAAATTCTAAAACAACTTATTAGAGATAATGCAAATTTCTTATGTATATTTTGTCAAGATAACACAAATTTAAAGCATATTGATAATGAGTTTCTTGTTGGTGGCATGTCATTTAATAAATTTAAGGATATTTGTTCTATTGCATGGAAGGAACCTTATGGTTTTATAACAATTGATATGACGAGAAAGTCGAACAATGGAAAGTATAAAACAAAATAGGTCATTTCTTTATAATGTAGTGATCGTTTTATGTCATTTACGTTTTTAACGTTTTTATGATTAATTGATGTTACGTCTTTTTATAATGTCAAAGCGTATATAATATATTCTTTTTTTATAATGTCAAAACGAAAATCGAATAATATTGAATTACAAAATGTCTTGGCAAAACGTTTTAAAGAATGGAAAGAAAGTCACCGTAGATATTATGAAAAGCAAAAAGTCAAGAGAAACCATTGATTGAGGCGATTGAAAACTTAGGAAAAGAAATTAGAGGAGTAACCTAACAACATAAATCTAATTACAGAACTTATACCTGTAGCGCAACAGAATATTAATAATTATCCACCAACACCATCAGAAACCTCATTTGAGAAAGTTATTTATTTCGCCTAAGGCATTATCAGAAACTAAAGAAAGGAAAGATGATGATGAAGAGAAAGGAATTCAGTTAGGTCCATTAGCAAGTCGATATTTAAATACTAATAGGTCAGATAAAGATAAATTGTTCTGATTATATTCCATTGATGTTGATGGAGTAGTGCAGTGGAAGATTGGAAGTTACAATGTTTTCTTTGATAATGATGATTTAATTAATTATAGTGAGAGTAAGATTGCACATGATCCATCGGCTCCGATCTATGAAAAATTTAAAGAAACAGAAGATTTATGGGAGTTAATAACTCGTATGCAACCGGTAGGTTTCACTGATGAAGATTATGAAACTCATAAGAAAATTTTAAAGGTGACAAATGATTTAAATCAGAATCATGATCCATCACAGAATAGAGTGAAATGAAGCTCCAGTTATAAGTACAAGACATTAATTAAACCTATTTGGCTTGAACTGAAAACTAAAGGTGAGGGTTTAAAAGAAAGGAAGCAAGGAAATGGAATTAAGCGCTACCCAAATATTCCTCAACAATTTATTTGGATGTACGATGTAAGAAAGTTGGTAAATAGATTATTAGTTATAGCAGGTGAAGAAGCAGCTGGGAATAAGAAATTTTATAATGAGAAAGTGGGTATAATGGATATGATCTCCCCTCGTTTATCCAGTTTTATTGTTTCGAATCCAAAGGGTTTACGCTACCTCATAAAGATAATTCATATTCTTCCACCAAAAGTTTGACAAACTATGGTAAAGGCTTAGTGAACGATATTATTAATAAATTACGGTTTGAACTACACCTCCCTGGCTATGAGTTCTGTGGTCCTGGTACACGTTTAGATGAAAGATTAGCGAAAGGTGATCGAGGTATAAATA
>JAGDQP010038667.1:503-18067 GCA_022664845.1 Lepisma saccharinum
AGGATACCAACTGTTTCATTTTGTTTAGACTTTTTTTTTTTTTTTTAGCACACCTAGCTGCAATCCATCACTATGCATAATTATTGAGTTTCAATTAACATTAGAAGCTCGTATTTAGAAAGAAGCAGTGACTATTATTCTCAACTTCACAAAAAATGGCAAATTATAGGATTATCCAATTGCACTTTACACTATTTTATGTTATATTGCATTAGAGCAGGTTCATCAATTAATATATTTATTGTTATTATTATTATTATTCCGGCTGATAAAAAAACATTAGATGGAAATTTATTAATCAATTGAGTGTAGTAGTCTCGATTATTTACTCTGATCAAAAAAAATAAATAAATTAATTAATTATTAATCTAATACCCTGAATATAGAAAAATGGAAAAATACCACATTACTTTTTCGCACCATACATTTAAGATTTTACTGAATAAATTGTTTAAAAATTGAAATCTAGAGACGAATTAAAAAAAAGTAGAATAAGTTATTGAGATTCGAATTTATTTTAACAAAATGATAGCTGTCTTTTACTTGAGCGTTATTATGATTACATGGAATGATTACTATTTAAAGTTTAATAAAATACCAGAACTGGCTACACTGTTACTCTAAAGTGTGTAACGAGGTCATGTCGGTCTCTGTTTGGGCAAGGCCACTTTTGTATCAGTTTCGAATGAAAGAATGTAGAAGTACATCCTGCATCCGATTCGGATACAAATTTTGAAGGATGGGTTGACCTCGGAATTGTCAAACAGACTTCCCGGGACGGCTTCCAGGGCTTTAGGAAGCCTGTTTGAGGCTGGTTGGATAGGAGTTGCAGGTATTTTGGATCAGAGGATGCTTCCGCGTTCGTGAAATATAAGTGGTTCAAGCGCCTGAACGGTATGCAAAACGTGTACCGCGGAGCACTGCGCTACAAGGCTGAAAAAAAAAGACAATCCTCTATTTGATACATAAAAAAAAAAACTCTAATGGAGACTCTCAACTGCTTTCTAAATCTGGAAAAGAAGGATGCTCTATATTTCCTATCCGGAGAGAAAATTAAAATACCTTTCTCTTTAACACCTTATGGGAAAGGGAAAAATCCGTGTAACCAAAGAAATGAAAAAAATATAATTTGGGAAAACACTGAATAAACTTTATAGAAAAAGAAAAACTTAATGAAGAAAAAAAAATACAATGAAGTTAACAAAGAAGTGGGATGTTATCCCTCGGTGGATATTAAAAAAAATGAATTGTATGGCATAATCGAAACAGCAGTGCTATCTATATCTTTGCTCACTTACTTTTGATATTACATGTTAAAGATAAAAAAATACCAAACAGATTATTGATAAAATGATTCATACGACTTCTCCTTTACAATGTCCTCCCTTCCTTACTCAAATTTGACACTACAGAATAGATTTTATACTGACTGAAAAACTTGATGTGACATTTCCAAGATAAAAGAAAATACATCCGCTTAATTAATAAACAAATCAGCTGGTAGCCGATAATAACCTTGTGGCACGCGACATGAACAGTTTCGTCGCACGGCTCAAACAATTTGGTCAACAATATAAATAATAATGCTGCACGTACACAGAAGTTCAAATGCAGAATACAGAGCCATGGTTTGAGTTGAACATTTTCGGTACACTTCCACAACACTATCATATTTATTAGTCATACGTGTTTTAATTTTTTTTTTTTTGACGGGTAGGACTTAGGAGAATAATTTGAAATTTATGTGCTGAATTGCAAACTAAGCACTGAGGCTAATTGCCTGTCTACGCTTGCTGTGCCTTCAAAGAATTCAATACATTTCACAGATTGTTCTAAACTTCAGGCTACAAATAAACCAAAAATACCTCTTTTTCTTTAGAAAGAAAATAAATGGCACAAATGAAAGAAAATTGCAAGCTAATGCAAAAAGGACTTTTCTTTAAACCAAAACAATCAGATTACGGAATTTAGATAATGATCGTTTACACTAAGCTAATTAAGTTTCGACACCCGGGACGTTTTATTCATAATTTGGTTGCTTTGGAGCTAAAGTAGTAACACTCAATTTTTTAGTTTTATTCAGACCCAAACATGCAGGTAGATAGCTGACTTCGTGGAAAACAATTTAATATATATATTTAAAAATATATCACACTATATCTACTGTAAATATTTATATGATAACGCATACACATACATAAATCAATAATCTTACCAACTAATTACATTATACGAAATATCTGAATACTTGGCCAAGAATTCATTACACACTATTCAATACATATATATAGATATTTGTAGATTACATAAGGATTCTATACAACCGAGCGGGCAACGGAATTCTGTATTATTATTAATTTTGAAGTTAGAAAAAAAAAAAAAACAAGTTCCAAACAAAACAATATTTTTGATTTCATTTACTCGACAGAAAAATATAGTCCAGACGTAACGGGACATATAAACTGGACTTCGGTCAGCGGAGGAGGTACGGCTGCATGCTACAATCATTTCTTTCAAAGAAAGACAACGCCCCTTATTTCTCTTCGAATCAGATACAATAACGAAAGAAAAAAAAATGAACTTAAGATGTTAGAACGTACTATAGGACACATACATATATATAATAACTTTTCTTTTATCGTTTCTCGTACACAAAAAAAAAATAGAAAGTATCTAAATAATTCGGATATTTTGAATTCTTTTTAGTTTCTCTCCAATGTTCTAATGCTAATGTGGCAAGCAAGGACTATTGAGTTGTTGCATTAATTATTGCAGAAGATGAAGACCATACTCCGAAACGTTCACACAGTGAATTCAAACACTAGACCTAAAGGTCACACTACAGCGGTGCTATTAACGGCAAGTGACGTACAAATAAAAATAAAAATTGATCCAAGGTTTCAAGAAGAATCGTTTTCAATTCTAATTCAAGTTTTTAGATTTAACAGTTTTTCCGGATACTTAAAAAAAAGAAAAATTGAAATGAACCAATTGACAGTTCATTAAAGGCAATTCAGAGTTTGGCGTTCATGGCTAAAAGTTGCAGTACCATTCCGGCGTTCACAAGTTGGAGGTTGAGAAAGAAAAAAAAAACTTTTCGGTAAGAATGAAAGTAGTACTTCAGATAAAGAAAGTCTGGTTCAACACTTTGGAAATGGGCAGCATCCGCGCTACGTAATGGAAAGAAAAGAACTTGAGGATCTTTCCTCAAACAGTCTGTATCTTTTGCGTTTCAGAAGATACCAGTGTCTTCGACGCTTCTTGGCCAAGGCATACGGATGGTGCGAATAGAAGAAAAGGTTTGATCCTACCTTAATTGAAGCAGGTACCATCCCTGAATTTAGGTACCTATTGGATGCGGGGTTCGACAACTGCGTAGTCGAACTACATATCGTAGTCACTTTCGTTGCTTTTATTAACCACAGAGTTCCGCTATGTTGCTTGGATTTACACCAGTACCCCTCCTCACACTGCATAGTATCACTTAAATATCTTTATTGTAACGCATTGACACACAAAATAGAACAAGTAAGAGATCGAGCTCAGGTCACACACACTTAGGAAGATCAGCCGCTCATAGTACACAAAAGACTATACGTATAAAAAAAATTAGTTCGCGCTTCACGCTTGCTGGTGGCAGAAATGTTTGTCTTGAATGCACTTTTACACACTTCGACGACTAGAGCAATACTGACTTTTAAGAGTGTGTTCCCGCTTTTCGATCTCTCTCTCGATCCCGTTATGCAAAAAAAAAGAAAGGAAAGGTGGGTCATCCATCTGGGTGTCCTTTATTCATTATTTCGGCCTAACGCTTCTTCCCAAATGCTAGATTCCTGGAACGTGCTTACTAGTAGCTTCAGAGTCTCACCCCTTCGACAATGGGTCTCCAGGCTGGCCGACAAAGAGTCTAGTACTCGTATGAGCTATGGAAAGGTACTGTGAATCTCAGCGGGAGGTCTTCCTTCACTGGGCGCAGTCTCTGTCGTGGTTAATGGCGGTTGCAATTAGCAGGAGGTTGCTATAGAATCCCCTCTGGAGTAGTCTCTTTCAGGACGCCGAAAATGCAATCCGTTAGTTGCCTGGGACGGTTTCAGGAAATGGTAAATTCAAATGTGCACGAGTAGAAAAAATGAATGCCTGTCGGTATTAGAATCCTTTTACGTTTATTTTTTAAAAAAATGTTGGAATCAGAAAAGAAATATAAAAGACGAGATTACATTAAAAAAAAGAGATCATACATGAATAATAAAAAAATATATGCGTGAATATGCTGATTGTTACAAACAATAAACTTCACATCCAACAAACACACTACTTTTTCTCTGGAATAAAGGCGAGATTCGCGCTGTCAATATTCAATAACACGTGCCGTTAGCAGGTTCCCGTGTGTGTACAACTCCGGATGACGTCACGCGACCGCCAACCCAAAACCCCTGTTTTTCGCTTCGGAGGCCGAAGATTGCGCTACTTTCTTAGTTTATTATATACATACTTTGGATTTTAGGGCCGCCAGCAGGAAGCAAATTTGCTGTATCATCACAAGTAGGTTACAATAAATATGGCAAAGCTTCCCTATGTTTCAATAAATATCTCATTCCCACGGGTGGTGGGTATGGGAAAAAATCTGCAACATGGAAGCACAGTGTCCTGGAGAGTAATTACGATAAAGGGGCCTAAGTACCCAAAAACTCAAAGTTGGGGGCGCAGCCAGCTACGGGGGGTGAGGACCTAAACGAGGCCGAGCGAGCGAGTATATATATTATACACGTACAAAAAGCTGTGAAATCCGAACAAAAACACCAGAGGTGCAAAAAGTGGAGCCAAGTTCTTTAGCCCTAAAAAGGTGTGAAATGGGAGACGGATGAGCCAAGTTCCTTGGTGACAGCATGTAACAGGAACAAAGGAACATGGCGCGAGCTGACAACAGCCTTAGGGTTGGTGGCGGTGGACGTAGTGGGTTTTAGGATCCCCACCACCCTTATAGCTTGAGAATCATGAACCTTGCCACCTCGCGCCAAGTTCCTTTGTTCCTGTTACATGCTGTCACCAAGGAACTTGGCTCATCCGTCTCCCATTTCACACCTTTTTAGGGCTAAAGAACTTGGCTCCACTTTTTGCACCTCTGGTGTTTTTGTTCGGATCATATATGCTCCCCCGTGTTGAAAAAAAAAATATTAAATTTTAATTTCAACCTGATTAATCTTTAAACATTAAAATAAATATTTTTTTCTTCATAACATACAACATGATTACATTTGTTATTATTTATAAAAATATAAAACTTTTAATTCATTTAAACCCTAATTTCTTTTAAACTGTGTAATAATTATCTAATATATTTTGATTAAAATTGTATATAGAGTATTAATTATTTTTCAACAAAATAACATTAAATTATTGAATAATATCATAAATATTCTTAATTCATTTCATTAATCTTTAACGATTTCTAAAAATATAAAACTTTTGATTTATTTAAAAATCATTTCTTCAAACTTTTATGTTTTGGTTGTTGAGTATATAGTCTGATTCAATTGATTCTTTAATGTTTGTAATCAATTAACATCATTATAATTTCTTTATGTTTACACCTTCATTTCACGTGGTTTTATGTTCTACTCTGTGAAGTATGTTTTCAAAATTTAGTTTACAATTTCCACCAATTTTATATTTTTTTTATATGGTGAGAAGCTTCGATAAACATATTGCGAATCTTCATAATATTTCCTTTATCTTGATTTTTTAATACATAATTAATCCATTTTGTTAAATGATTCTTATGCTGGGTTATAACTCCTAATTCATTTTATATATTTGAGTTAATATCATCATTCTTCATTTCAATGTCCACTACAATTGATGGATGAACTTTGCATATTGTCAGCATGTTTGCTTTTTCTCCAATCTGATCTGCCTGAAGTCCTTTCTCCCTGGTTCTCTTCGCAACTAACTTCTTATGTCTCAATCTCTCCACTGTGTTAAATATCCTTTCTCTATACCATTTTATAGATAATTTCTCGGTTTCCGTGATCCTCGTCCATAATTTACAACCATAGCTCTCCTCCGCTTTGGCCTTCACTTTCTTCTTATTCATAAACCATTCCTTGTATGCTTTCTCGATATGAGCTTCTGGATTTTCCTCTCTCCTACTCTGAAATTGGTTGTCATCGCTCTTCGGCCAATTAGTTTTTTCCATAATTTGTTTACCTTTCCATCTTCCAGAAATTATATCCAAATAGTCTTCTCCAAATTTGTTTGTTAAATAAGCAGGAATAAAGTCATATAACACGTTTTTCTTTTTAGATTTTGGCCTCACAAAATGGTCTTCTCCAATCATTAATTTCAATGGATTTTTTGACAACGGTTGTGGCGTAGTTACTTTTCTTGGTTTTCGTAAGGAAAACAATGAGTTAAGAAAGGTTCCACGTCAATTCATTTGACAAAGGATTCTGGTCGTGAAGGCGCCAGACACCAAACACTTACAGTAAAGTAGAGAGGCGCTCAGGAAGATATTCCAGAAAAAGCATACTAAGACTACGAAGAAACTAATTCTTCACTTGATAATTCCCTTGTAAAGTTTTACCAATATTTGTGAAGCTTATATAAACTAAGGAAAATATTATAGGTAATTCGACATCCCGAAATTTAAAGAAAAAATGTAAAGATTTTTTTGTTCCTGATGTTACTAAAGCTGGCTAAAAATTGTTTGAAGGTTTACAAACTCAAAGCATTTCCACAAACAAATTTTCTAGCGTTTTCCCTGCAATTGCATATGCTGGTTGCATTCTACATATTAACACAGCCTACATCTCCTGGTACAGACGATAGACCAAAACGTTTAAGTGTTACATCTCAAGTACATAAAGTAATGTTTTCAGAATGATGGAGTGCTGAGAGTATAGAAAGATACTTAAGTCCATGATACAAAAAGGTGAAGCCGTTCTTCACATATATCTTATGAGTGAATTACTACATCCGTGCTCCGTAGCTCAAGATGGAAAACCGCTTTTCTCAGGGTTTTTTTATATATACATTGAGATTTCGCGTCAATTGCACCACGGCTACACTGTGCTTTGCCTGCAGTGCGTCAGACTTGCAGAACAAGACTTGTGAAAACCACTTTTGTTAGATATATATTCTCCTCATTAAGCATAATTATTAAAAAATAAGGAATAAATTATGATATGAAAGACTTCTCAGTTATTTTCATGTTACGCGGATTTACTTGCAAACAAGTGACAAATATGGGTTTCGAAACTAAATGCCCGGTGACATTTCTACCCTGTCTTATAAACTTTTATTTTCATGAAATACGCTGTTTTCCATCTTAAGCAACTATATATTCATATACGCCTGCTTATTAAAAGGGAAAATGAAGCTTGATACATACTAAGCTACAGGACAGGACGTTATTCGTATACAGATCCTTTTAGCAGTAGTTTAATGTTGAGTGTTAAAAAAATAATTTTTAAGTGCTATTTTTATTTATTTTTACAACACTTTCGTTATGCCGTGAGTATATTGTTTTACGTGTTCCATATTATTATTATTATTAGTAGTAGTAGTAGTAGTAGTAGTAGTAGTAGTAGTAGTAGTAGTAGTAGTAGTAGTAGTAGTAGTAGTAGTAGTTGTTGATGTAGTAGTAGTTGTAGTGCATACAGAACGGTTATCTATCGGTAATACTTTACTGTTGCGAAAGTTGCAGTACGACCCTACTAGATGAACACAACTGATGAGTGTTTGAAAGTAAGGTCTTGAGAAAGACATACGGGACGAAAACAGACGCGATTAACTGGAGAATGGAGGAGACTGGATAATGAAGAACGCCATAGATTTTACGACTCACCCCATGCTGCAAGAATAATGAAATCGAGGCGACTAAGGTGAGCAGGCCATATAGCTTGGATGGGGGGGGAGAAGCGAAGATTATATTTCATCGCGGTTGGTAAGTCGGAAGAAAAGAGACCGTTAGGATGACCGAGGCGACTTTGGTAGGCTAATATTAGAAGATATCTTGAAGAAGTACATGTTTGTGATAAAATCTGGGTTGATCTTGCCTCAAGATACGTAGAATCCTATGACGAACGTTTGTTACTGTTGCGATGAACTTGCAAGTTCCTTAAGTGATAGCGTAAGTAAGAAAGTATTATTATTATTATTATTATATACCTCAGCCTGACTGAGGTATTTTTAGGATTGATCCTGAGCCACACAAGACAAGTCTCGGAATCGTACATTTAAAGTAGGCCCTGGAGGATTTCTTCGCGCATCCTGCATCCCGAAAATAGATAAAGTAGTAGAATCGGTAGACATTGACAAAAAAAATCTATATAGACAAAATAAAAACATTCTACACAGTGGCTGCAGCATAACACCCCAATAATTTGTATAGCTTCGTAAATTTTTAATTCATTTTTTTTTTCAAGTTTATAGCCAACTGGGCTTTTGGTTAACAAGTGTGCACGTATTTTGTTTCATTGTCATGTAGCTATCTTTACAAAATCTGTTAACATCTAAGAAGAATATTTTTGTTTATTATTTCTAACTGTTAATAAAAATGGACCTACAACAGTTTATAACAAATATTGTAGAAACTTAATAACATGATTTTAAAAATATATATTATTATTAAATGAAGATATTTTAGTAGTACTACACATAAATTAAATTATTCTTCTATGTCACAATAAGGATGTCATTCAACTATATCAAAACAATATCTTTCAACTTTTATTCCTCAAATCACCGTTTAGTCCGATAAGCTCGTCTCCTCCAAATTGATTCCATTAAAACTGTTCGTGTTTACTGATTTCATTAGATATTTTCTGGTTAAACATATTGTGGTTGCAATAAACAACTCCCTCTCTCTTGTTTACAGATGGAAATCACGTATCAGGCGTTATTTGCCCACAGTTCGTGAGAAGGCATTACTTTGATCATACCTTCAACAAATCATTACCTTCTGCAATATGTTATATTAGTTAATTAATCATTCCCCCGGCAATGTTAAATTTACTGAAGTGAAGTATTACGAAAGGGGAATAATAATATTTTCCAACAATGCTCAGACAATTTAAATAAGGAGTACAAGAAAAGAAGAGGATGTCTAGATTATTAACGAAGGAATTAGATTGCACTCAGAACAAGTAATATATGATAACAGCTAACTACTAGGAGAATTTCAATCCAAAAGTAAAAAATATAATCTGCAAGTTATTGCAGTTTCCACCAAATTAAATACATGGGAGTAAATTAGAGTGTTATATTACAAGTTGTGTATAATGAGAAATCACCTTTTTGGACATTCCCACCCATTAATTCAAATCTTCAAATACCATTTTGACTATGTTCTAATTGTTGGAGATCATATAATGCCCTAAGATTGTCACATGTATGACATTTGTCTGTCCTCAGCTTTTACGGCCAACGAAAACCAATATAATAGTTCAGGCAGCATCCTGATATCCATCTGGTGACAGTAAGTAAAAAAAAATGGGAAAACCTCAGCAACAATTGTCAGCATCAGGATTCAAAAACAAATCACTATCTTCATACGCAACTATGAGTTGGATACTTTGTCCAAGCATTTAAGTGATAAACTGTACTCCAGATTCGTTGTCATCTGAAGTAGAGTGATGTAATTAGGGCTGTTTGAAGTATCTTGAAAAACAGATCAAAATACATACATTTTAAACATCTTCCTTTATTAAAGAAGAGTTCGACAATTCTTTCATTATATTGGATTGGTGCATACATTCTATCAGAAAGAAAGGATGTGTAATATCCGCTTTGTGTCTAGTTGTTTCTGTGCCAAGTTGAACTATCGACATTAAAGCATTGCTTTCTTTTTCAGGTAATTGAACATGGAGTGTCAAGTCGAGAAGAACGAAGCATTCCTGTACATTCTGTTGTTTGAGTTTAATCGAAATGTGCTAGTATCGGAGGTAGGCAAAACCATGTGCAGTGCATGTTAACAACACTATTAGCGAGAGTAGCGACCAAAGGTGGTATGCGTTTTTTTCATAACGGAAAGTTTGATATAGACAACGCCCCACGCTCTGGACGGAAATCTGACTTGTAGTTTTTTAAAAGAAAATAATAATGTAACATTAAGTCGAACTAGTTTGGCAGTTTTGAAATAGCAAGGGAAGAAGTTTACATAGCACGCAAAATATCCCTGCAGTATACATCACTATAAGGCGGTTGGCTTTGGAGGTAATAACGTACTGATTTTACAGGTCAGAAATTATAAATTCGAGTCCCGGTGCATGCAAATTATCTCATTCACTTTTTTATAGTGGAATAAGTTTTGCAATGGAATGAAAAATAGAATTGAAATTAAGGAAATTTATATAACTATGAAACAATATAAATTCGATAATTAATGTAAGGACGATAACAGTGTTGTGCGGAAAACAGCGTTTAGCAGAACCAAGTGAAACCAGCTACAGTGGACCTGACAATGAGAGAGAATAGCTGTCCTGTAATACAAAATATATTTTTTGTTGGTACTTCGGATGAAACAAAGATTATCATGTTCCATATACTACGTTCATATCTATAAATGCATATCTGCGAATTTAGTGAATCTAGATTCTGTGATTCTTGATACGGATCGCACGAATAATTTTTGTGTCATTTAAGATAAGATAAGATAAAATGAGTTGTATGGGCGGTAACAGCACTATGGCTTACGCCCATTCAGTTGCGTCATTTATTCAATTGAAATAAATTCTGGTCCCCAAGTGTTAGTAGGTGAAACCGAATAAGTTGTCGCTTTATGGAAAGCTACGCTTGTGATAAGTATGTAATTAACTTCGGTAGTGAACGCCACTATGTATGAGTTATCTGTGTCAATTTTGAAAAAAAAGTTTTATTCTGAAACAAATAGAATAGACGTAACAGCCAGCATTAGCTATAAACGGAAACATCAAATACTAGTGCGATTTCAAAAAGCAGCGTGGCCATCTCAAGGACATTGCTTTTTTCTACACATCGAAAAACTGTTATATTAAACACCAGAAAATTATCTATCTTTTAGTAGTATTAAATATCTTTTTAAAAAGTTAATTTTATTCTTATTTTAAAAAGAGTCAGATATTACTTGCCAGTGTTTCTTCCAGAAATTTTCATTCAGGGGCTCATGGCAAGGGGGGGCATGCACGGACTTAGGAGAGAGACTCTGGGTTGCACGAGAGAGAACTTTGGGGGGAAATCACTTTAAAAGCTATCGTTTAGAATGAAACGTTTAAAGTCATTCTGAAACGACTGGCTATTCCCTCCTATAAATCCGCTCGTGGGGGGGTTGACAAAATTAAAAATAATTCATATTGACTCCAATGTGCTCAAATAGAAGCTAACAGTAATGTTACTTGACAATGTCGTAATCCTTTAGTTAGCTTCAAAATAACTTGAACAAGCTTTATAGAATCTGCTATTATACTTAATGCAATAACTAATACGAGTGTTGAGATTAGTTCTTTCGGAAGAGCGGTTGAAAACCTTCGGGGGGCAAAGACCCTAGAGAAAAAAAAATGCATTAAAGAAACAATGTTATTGATACTGTTTAAAAAGTTTTTTTCATTAATGCCTAACTAGACTGGATTGTATACTGATTTTAATCAATGCAATGATTTCTAGTTAGTCCTTGGGAAGAAACTTAATAGTGCTGTCGCGTAGAATGAAACTCGGTTGCTGGTTTGAAGTTACACAACAACATAATATTAATGATAATGGGGTCGGAGTCGAGAAATAGCGCTTCATTTAAAGCGCCAATTATGTGATACTTACTGTTCAAGCATATTAAAATTTGCAAATAGTAGTTATATGTTTATAGCAAATAAGCCTACATGTCAATGTATTCATGTAATATTAGGAAAGTCTTTGCAGTTATGTAATCTAGGTACTAAAATACGTTTAATTTAATACATAAAGTTATATTAAAATAAGAACACTAGATGACGGCATTGTCTTGAACGTTAAGTAATAGTCCAATGAATGCGGTACAAACAATCTGCAAAAATGATATTCAATTTTCATTTTATCTAAATCTTGCCTTTATTACGCTGTTAATGACAACAAAAATACCTGAATGTATCTTTTTCTCTCGAACGATGGTGCTCGCACCTTCGTTCTTCATAAAATTTCTAATTTATTAGGTCTTCATTCACCAGATACAATAAAAATTTAACTGCTATATTTATGTCCAAGCCATGGATCCATATTTTATCACTTCAATTGCATAATACTCAAGTATCTATCTATATATAAATTGCATCTGCGGAAATATAGTTGCTTTTACTCTTTTCAATTTCCTTTCGTTTCCCGTCCTGTAGTGGGTTTAATTCTTTCCGTTTTTGATCATGTAGGATCGTTTTAATGTAGCTTATATATCAGCTTATCACATAAGTAAGGTCGTATTTTTGCAATGTGAGGAAAAGAAATATAACTTACCTGGAACACAACAATTAATCAGGATAATAGTCTTCATTGGACTCAACAGCACTCTGTCACCTGTCAACCAGTTGTTGAATATACCGCTGAATGAAGGCACCGGTTTGGGAGACAAAGAACTGTTAGTCGCACGTCATCTTTATTATGATGATCTTGAGGACTGCGAAAAAGACCGTAGTCTTTTGGTGCAAGATTTAGTGAAAACGCCGGCTGGGGAGTTTCACCCAGACACGTTCTTCGATCTTACCACAGGTCCTTTTTCTCGTGTGTGGGTGCTAGTTATCATCGTGTATGAGCGCACCCTTGCGATTAAGTAGAGCATAACGTTTATCCAACAATATAGTCCGTAGGCGATCAAATCTCTAGTGGACATCTGCATTGGTAGTCTGCTACGTGGGAAGAGCTAATGGATTATCCCACGTAAACCCCGCTTTACACCCAACATCAATCTGCAGGGTTGAAGATCCTGTTTTGGCATAGTTCCTGAACCCACTTTAGGTACCCGCTGCCAGGTGCGTGTAGTGTTATGGTAGAAGATCCACCTTTCATCCCCTGTTACCATTTTGTCCAGAAATGGCTCACTTCTGTGACGGGTGAGCTGGGCTTCTATTCGGCCTTAACGCATGAGGTACCTATTTTCCGAGTTTCGACCCGTATCCAAAGTATTGCAGATGACGATGTACGATTGAATGGGTGACATGGAGTTCGCTGGTCAGTTATTCAATAGTTTGCATTTGATTTGCCTCCACTGCTGCTGGCATGGTATCGTTGTCCAGATGCATAAGTATACCTTCTCGTGGCTTATCTTTGAGGCTGGTGTCCCCAGACCTCTGTACCCATCTCCGGCACTTTAACACATTCACTGCACCATGGCCATATACTGCATTGATATTACGTGCCACTTCGCTGGCAGGGTGTCCCTGGAGAAATTCATACAGAATTGCATGCCGTATGTGGTCCTCCAACACAACCATGATCAAATACAAGCCACACTTCCAAAACGTGAAGTAGACAGTTCTTCTACACACTGCTGCACAATATGAATTAGCTATGGCACGTGCCGTCTACTTCATTATTCGCTCTCAGATCGTGTCATTGCAACGTTCATCACACATACGCCATTACTTATGGAGTAAACTGGTGTATAGTGATTAAAACAAGAAGTATATGTCTCTTGTCAAATTACATTTTTGTATTCTGTTGCATGCCAAGAATAGTAAAGAAGCTATTCGTGTTGGCCTTTGCTGTTTCTCAACAGGTTTTGTTGTCCTCCATAGTTGATGGTCTAGAATCAGCGTGGTATTAAAGAATTTTGTATCCTGATTTAAAACTTCTGAATCTACAAATGTAACTTACCATTGATAAGGCTCACGATACCTTGCCACTACGGAAAAAGTTGTATGACCACACTTCTTGGGAATAATTCTTTTTCTCAGAAATGATTGTAGATAAGACAAATTGTGGATCATTCGCGTTGCATGTGATCTTGGATTTTGTACATCTTACCCACGTGTCTTAAAACACAACAAAAGAAATTTTACACTTGAAACAAAATTCTTCTCAAAACAGAATAACACTGAGAAAACATTGAATAAAATATGTATTCTTTTTAAATACTACACATTGAATTCAAATCGTACCTGCGACAGTTATCATGAACCATGTTCGTGTTATACTATTATTATAACTGTGTGATAGTTTGGTATGGACATTTGATTCCTACTCACCACGTTACCTAGCAATGAGGATTGATGATCTTCACAGACACATATGTTCATCAGAGTTCAGCTACTAATTAGCTACTTTGGTACAGCCATACCCCACGGATTCGACACTCGGTGTCTAATTTGGTTGCTACGAGTAATGAAGAGATCTTCTCTGAATTAGTGGCAGACGAGTTTCACGTATTCATCATTCGTGAAATGCTGCTTATCATAATGGTGTTTTTTCAAAATATGTTCTTTTATTTTTTTATCAAGTTCCTTCAAAAGAAGTGCACTTACGCTTAATTATAACTGCCTTGATGACGCGATATGTAAGAGTTCTTGGGGAGTGTAGAGTGCTTAGTAGGACATGTTCTAGGATTTCTTATGCCTATTTGGACGAGGAATTTAATATCTTGGTATATCGTGTTATATATTTGTAGATATTTTAATTACATAAGAAGAGTGATTTTTAACGGGTGGATGCAAATGAGATGCATTTGCAATATATTTATCCCTCACATATTTATGTTTACTATAACCAGGACTCTAAATTAGCGGTAGTCCACTGGACGAGGACCACACAAAATTTCTAAGGGTCAGCAACTTAAAAAAATGTCAGCGGTCCTGTGGGCCAGTGATTCTAAATTTCCAATATACTAATAAATATATAAGTAGGCTATATTTAACGTTTGATCGAAGTGTTTTCAAAAACAAGGAAACAAAGATCGTGAAATCCCACAATCTTACGAACCAGCATATCAGTTGAGCAACTCCTCTGCACAAATGCCGGAGACAGAAAACATAACTCGAACGCAACGCGGATACGCCGTCTTACCACTGAATCTCTATTATATAATTATGATGTTGCTCCAGCAGTATCTTTCTGTATAGACAGAGAAAAAGGAGCCACGCCTCAATATTTCTCCCTACAGCCCCAGACCTCCAGAATTCTTGTGAAGAAGATATTTAGTGTAATAAAAACAAAGTAAGCGTGATAATTCAGACATCAGGCATTCTTGTTTGTTAAGCCTGATCTTGGTTTTATTTTTGACATCAATATTTTACAGTGTTATAATTATACTTTCGTATTTGGTATTATGTATAGTTCTAAAGCCTAAACGAATATAATAAAGCGGACTAAAATATTACACTGATCTGAAAAAGGGCCAGTAAAATTTTTTTGTAGAACCAGTGAAGAAAACATTATACTGGCCTGTGCTGCCAAAAAATAATTTCAAGCCCTGACTATAATACATATGTTCTTTACTTAACTCTTAACATTTACAAAGTGAATATTGTTAAAAATATGCGCAAAATTTAAGTAGGAATACTGTAAAAACTATTATGCACAGGGAAATAAATATGTTGAATGTGTGAGTAAAGCAATAGATTATTAACTTCGCGTGATGCAATAAAGTTCACACACTGAAACGAGACGAACTTCCTCATCTTAGAACTCTAACCACGCCCCTTCTCGAATGAGCTCAGCAAAATTGGAGGTAGCGTTTGCAAATATATCTAGCTATGTATTCTTATGCTATAAAAGAAGCAGAAATTGGAAATCAAACACCATTTGCCGTCAATTACAGCAAATATTCCCTGGAAGGAGAATAAATTTCAGACACACAATACCTTGTGTTGAGAAAAGTGAATTTATAGGACTTGAACTAACATCTAATTTTAACGTTTTATTGCGTTTGTATTACGTTCTATTTGTTGCGACAGATATATTTCTAGCCTATCTCTCTATTAGGTAGTACGAACGGCGTTTAACGAATACGTTAGACAGTTTTCTTGAGCTGAGTAATCTTTGTTGGAAGATGGAGGAGACTTTCCCTCGGCATAGGGATAAATTTTCAAAATTTGCTGAGAGAGAAAAAATATACTCTTTATTATTAAACCTTGAAGTGTAGGCAATATCTTCTTGAGCATATTTCTACTTTCAATTTCTTCATAAGCGGAAAAGTTGTCGTTAAAAAGAGGTAACAAAATGCAAGCGTGATAACATCATGTTTTTTTTCTTTAAAATACCAACTATATGCACGCATTGGGTGTTTTCAAAAAGAAACAGCTCTTCTAGAATTGCAATCACAACATCTGCATTTGGTGGAATGGCAAAATTTAGTCAACAATTAATTACTGGTTGCAATATGGTGATATTTTCTTATTCCGTTAACAAAAAAAGAAACAAGATGGCAGTAAAAGCTTTTCTTAGGAAACAAAACGGAAAGGAAAAGGTGATTCCGCATTCAGACCACGAGATTGAAGACAACATTTCCCTTTTTAGAGTGAGTGATAAATCGTCTTGTTTATTTATTCAATTACAATGTCTGTGCAAAACATTGCACTGACAGTTTCGTTTACTCTTGCGTTCATTATACAAGAGATGTATTTATGTATATACAGTGTAAAAAATATGATAAACTATATTTTACAAGCATTACAACGATTACATGGACCACGTCTAACATATTTCTTCATAAGCAATAAGTCAACAATGTACTATTTTCTTTTAAGAGAGTTAATGAATTTAAGTACTACTGGTAGTAGTACCTTGTAGTGGTAAAAGAAGAAAATGTAGGTGTAGGGAGTCTTGCAAAAAGCGAAATTTCTAAGATTTCAGTAGGAAATTTAATAGTAGTTTTCATTTGTTGGCTATACATTCGGAAGGTCCTAGGTTAGAACCTAGCGGTTGCCCACCAAGCTGTTTGCAATGTTGTTGTGAATGACAGCCATCCAACACTAAGATGGTAATTTTCCACTAGGTCCTACGAAATTTATTTCCCGAACTAAAATACCTAAAAACCATAAACACAAGCAAATTCGAAAACCTTCATGATATGTTCTTGTTACGTGCTTACCACGAACGACTGGATAGATACATGCACGGTGGAGCCGAAAAAAGAAAAGTGAAAAGATACCCATGGACAAAAATCATTAAGATATAATGGATGTCAAAATTTTTATCATAGCTACCTGTGGATGTGAGTTGATCTTTATTTTGCAGCATTAAGTTTCTTTAGTCAGCAGGATTTGGTTTCATCCACCTAATAAAGAACTATGGCAACATTACTAGTACAGAAAGACCACTTCCGAAGCTTTTCCATGCTTTTTTTTATAAAAAAAAATAACTTTCAGGATTTTCACTCTAATAAAAGTGATCTTAGACTGCCACTCACTGAGAATGTTGACGTTCTCTTCATGCATTATGTGAACGACAATTGGTGTATAGTGTTAGCAGTAACAAAAATATCTGAACAGTTTTTTTCAATCATTTTAATATCACTGAGAACTAATATAATAAAAAAATGTCAATTGGAATTTTTGTATTTCCAACAATTACCGTACAATTTAAATCTAAATGTCCCTGAGAACTGTTAGATTGCAGTTTAAAATCCCGACAAG
>JAGDQP010038668.1:0-18067 GCA_022664845.1 Lepisma saccharinum
AGAACAAATCCTACGTTCTAATTTTGTGATGACTAAAGACCGGAAGTATGACAAAATAAAACACCACACGACAGCACCAGAGACAAACAAAACTGAATTCCTTTTACTGAAGACATCAGTTGTCGTTTGCTACCTTTTATTTTTTTTCAGGAATTGTGGCACTCGGTTCATCAATAAGAAGGTGATTCAGCCCCTCGGGGGAAGGGACCTTAAATTCCTTATCGCACTGACTGACAATGCATTCCGCTCTAACAATTAGCAAAGTGAATTGCGTTTCCCGTTCCAAGGAAAAATTAAAAAGCAGCATCATTCGGGAAATGGTAAATATGGCAATTAATTCGGAATCTAATTACTCCCAATTTAAGAAATGGCATTATCAAGGTTTTTTTCCCATGAAACTCCTTCACATTCTGCTGACAATATATAGCCTATGCTTTGATAAACTGAAAATTGTCTGCTAGTCTTTACCATATTTTCACGCCGAGCCACCCAATTATTTTTAAAGATGCACGAAATATGCATTCATTATTGATGCAGTTTCCAATAAACAATATGGAAAAGGTATTGGGAAGGAAAAAACAGGAGCAGCATTTTTTTTTTTTTTTACCTTTCTCCCGTGTACGGGTTTTTAGCTAAAACACAACAAGTAATGAAAACAATGTTTTTCGAAAGTATTTTACATATTATTTCAACGTTTTTAATCAATAATTATAAATTTCTTATTTACAACAATGTGTGTAGTAAAATTCCACGCTCTTATGTTATGTTTCATTAATACCATAGAGTAAATAAGACATATTTACTCTATGTTAATGCCTAGAGCTTCCCATTTCCCATACCTACTTCGTTGCGCTGATAGTCAGGTGACGTCATGCAAAACGTCACGCTCTCGGCTAAAACCGCGGGAACGCGAACTGGACCCCCCCTGGTGGAATTGAAAGAAAAGAAATGGATGGAACGGACAATTCTTCCCTTCCTCTCCCCTCCCAATTTTCGGCAGTCTTTGAACATAAACAACGGGACTACGGGGGGTTGAAAAACCACTTGCTGCTTGTATTCAGGTGTTGAATCTCCCTCCCAACAGTCCTTCAAAGGAGAAACTCACACAAGAGTTCCGAGTTTTCCATTCATATTTCTGCGTCTAGCAAGCGCGCCTCGGAACAGTTCCAAGGCTCGCTTGCTAGACGTCCTTGTATAATAACATTAAGCAGAAATATGAATGGAAAACTCGGAACTGTTGTGCGAGTTTCTCGGAACGGTTGCGAGAACTTATCAAGAGAAGAAGAAACGTCTTGGCAGACAGCAGCTGACGCTCGACATCATCCGGAACCTAAGCTCGAAACTGGAGCCAAAGATTTTCGTCCGGAACTGAATTACGTTCCAGTTCCGCGGCAGGAACGGTTCCAGTTCATTTCGGCCAACACTATTAGATACCCCTTCACTCAAGACTTGTCAACAGTTACTAAAAGCAAAGAACTTAATAAATCTCCTTTAATATATTTTCCACTGGCATTTAGGGGAGCACATTGTACGATGTATTCTCATAGTAAGATCCTTTACTTAGCGCGCACGTTTGACGCTACGTTTTACGGTGTATTCACATAGTAAGATCCTTCACAGCACTTTTCCGTATGCTCACCTGTAATCGAGGGGATGAAGCCCCTTGGCATTTAATGTTTTCCGCCGTTTGTGTAATAAGGAAGTTAATAAATTTTGACTTTTCTTCCAAGTACGGTGAGTAGCCAATTGAAACACGTGTTTGTTTAAGTGATTGTGAGACCAACAGTTTCATTCTTTACTTTTTTCCGATTAAGGCAAATAAAAAAACAAAACCTGATACAGTGCAAAATAAAACAAACACAAAGGCTAGCTTTTGTTTCATTTTATAAAACAATAGAAAAAAAAAGGTGTATTTAGAGCGATAGCTGATTTACTTGATCATAATGTTGCAGAGTAGATCGTTCATTCTATTTAGTGTAGCTTATTCGTTGAACAATGAAGGAATAAAATAAGTAATTATTTCACTCTACCTTCTAGAACATGGCGAAAAAATGTACTTTTAATGTATTATTTACATAATTTCAAGTCAATTCGTTTTACACACAGATATGTCGTCATGAAGAAAAGTGCGGAAGCTGAGTAATAGAGAAATTGCGGTTTAGGTCAGCCAGCTATTGACCCACACTTTGTTATGTGTATGCTTTACATCACTCATTCTCTTACAAAAAATTTACATAGACACCTTTATAAATACCTACTGATGAACACCGAGCAAAAATCATTTTCGAAGAGCCGTATTTCATAATTTTTTACATAAATACATACTGAATTTATTTTACATACAAATATGGCGTTATGAGGAAGGATTCTAGTACTGTAATTTCGTGTGATGAATCTCACGTATTGTGTTACACACTTAATAAGAAAAATATGTCGAGAAAGCGGTAAAGAGTGTATGCTTGTTTGGAAAAAGTATATGTAATTATGGTTATACAGGAAAGCTCTTCATATTTAAAACTCACTTCATTTGCTCGTCCCAAGGCGCTAGCAGTGTATAAACTTTATGAAACAATGCTTCTATTAGCTAATAAACTATGTATACACTTTATTTCCTTGCAAATAGTTATCACAGACACTTCCATAATCATCTAGAAACAATTATCAAGCTAAAAAGAATTACGAAAAGCTATGTGTGATTATTATTTCGTTAAAATACGCGATCGAGTTAATCATCACTTAATAAATATGTGTTATAAAAGACAAACATTTTTACCGCAAAAAAAAGCCTCAAGAGTTAGTTAGACACTACGTTAACTTGACTAATAGTTTTGAATAATTTACAACTACGCATACTTTATATAAAAAAAACTCAAGTATGTCGAGTGAGCGAAGAAGAGTTAGATAAAATTAGGTTCGGTATTTATTTTTATCATACACGATCTACATAACATTTAAAACACAGTGCATGCACTTGATTCCAATATAAGTAACAGCTTAGAATAATTTACAATTACTGGTACAGATATTATGTGTAAAAAAACTGAATATGTTGAGTGAATGATCACGACTTAGGCAAAATTAGGTTCGGTATTTTTTTTATTATACACAATCTACATAACGTTTAAAACAATGTCCACATACTTGGTTCGAACGTGCAAGAAGCAGAATACTTTCTACTGTGTCTCGCTATTTCACTTACATTACTCTTCAAAAATTCGAAACTTTGTTATATTTGTACCTAAATTGAACTTAAGCTAGACGCAGAAGTATGAAGACATTGCTCCAAGATGTATGTGTGTCCTCGCAATTGCATCAACCCTGGATTTAACATTGCACGAATCTAAAATTCACATTCAAAAGGTTTTTCCTCTGTATATCTTTCCATATACTTTTCCATTCGAGGTATTTCACTACATTTACATCGAGATATTTCTTTACTGAAAATGTTTCTAAACTTGACTGAGTTCTTCCTCTTCATGGAATTTACATCATATTCTGCATTGTACGAATTTGAAATTCACATTCAAAAGGTTTCTCTTCTGTATATCCTTGCATGTACATCTGAAAATTACATTCAAAAGGTTTTCTGTGTATATCTTTCCATGTACTTTTTCATTCGAGGTATTTTACTACATTTATATCGAGATATTTCACACTGAAAACGTTTCTGGACTTGACAGAGTCCTTCGTGTTCGTAGATTTTGCATCATATTCTGCATTATACGAATCTGAAATTCACATTCAAAAGGTTTTCCATCTGTATATCCTTGCATGCACGTTTTTCATTCGAGGTATTTCACTACATTTATATCGAGATATTTCACACTGAAAATTTTTTCTGAACTTCACGGAGTCCTTCGTGTTTGTGGATTTTGCATCATATTCTGCGTTGTACGAATCTGAAATTTACGAGAATGTTTGAACTTGACAGAGTCCTTCGTGTTTTCTTAAGTGAAATTAGAAACAAAATTTCTTTCATATAATTTGTATGCTTCTTGACTTACAGAGATATTGACAATCACATAAGACACTTTGAAGAAAAATATTGCCCTAACATGTTACCAGTCGAGAGTAATTTTTACAAAACTATAATTTTTTCGTCGATTCAAAAGTACAAAAATTTATGAAGTTATATAGTTCCCTCCTTTTATCATGTGGGAATGATATTTTTGTAACACAATGGGGAGTATTAATACTAATTTTAATTAGGAAATATTCTTTAAAGACATATGACAATACTTTTGGGTTTTAACATATTAAAGTTTGGCTACTGTTGAAAGCATTTTATGTTTCGATTCAGTACAGAAAATCTTAACCTTGTAATTAGTATGAAGACAGTGGAAAAAAAATATACAAAATGCTTATACTGACACAAATACTTCACACTTGCAAAACTATGGACTACAGAAAAGGAGGTAACGAAAGAAATATTTAGTATTGTACAATTTCATTCTATACCATATAACAAAATATCAATAGAAAATTCCATCTTACATAATCTCTTCACCTACCTACATAACTTGATATTTTTTAAATTTGTTGCTACATATTTTGGGCTTGTTCGGAAATACATAACGAAGTTCAAGGAATGTACGATCGTAACGCTGAAAATTATTTTCGTAAAATTTGTTTCCTTCATAATTTCCGAACGCTCCAAACCGTTGTCAGGATAACGATAGACGCCAACTCGCATATATAATAAAGAAATAAACGAAAATAGAAGGTGTGGTTATAAGTAGGGACATGAGGCTCAAAATACGAAGCAAGTTAGTTTCTTGGAGAAATTCTCTTCCAACAATAACGCTATTTACCAACATGTAAGACCTTTCTTTGGAGAAATTCCTTCTATTCACTTCAAATTTCATTTGTTACACTTGTATAATGAACTTAGCATTCTACTCGTTGCATTTGGTCAACAGTAGAATAAATTGATTCTCTTATATACAATAATTATCTGGCTGAAGTTCCTACATATTTCTATATCCTTCAAAATTTCCATGACTTCGCCAACTAAGTCACATTTACGGGACAAGAAAAATATTCCAATTACAGAAAATATTTAAAAGAAATTGCAAGGAATTAACATTTAACGTCTTAGTCAAATTGTATTGCCAAGAAGAGAAACCAATATATAGACCAAACAACTTTAAGTTTATTTTTATATGGGCCAGTTTAGTAACTTTGGACTAAGACCCGTCACGATTCGCGTTTATCTGTTAAAATCCACACACATGCCCCTGCCGGGACTCGAACCCGGAACCTTCGAGTCGATGACCTATCGCCGCAGACCGCTCGGCCGGCAGACGAAACAACTATTTTAATAAATACTTGATAGTCCATCTTATACCGCCCTCAGCCTTAGATGTCTAAAGGCCACAAGTAAAATTAAATTCAATTCCATCTTACACAAGAGGCTAATGCTGCTTGCAGATTACAATTAAAACGTGAAGGAACGTGCTGCATTCAGGCTTTATGAAAGCTAAAACAGCATGCCTTTCTTCAAGAACTTGTCGTTTAACTGAAATCATTAGAAAAGTCTGTTATAATACACAGAACTGGAGAGTGTCTTTCATAAACGCGATAATTTTGTACTATACGACGTTATTCTTTCTTTTACTCAAAAATCCTCTAGAAAAAGCATTCTTCAATAGTTTCATCTTTTACTGGTGGTGCTATCTAGTGGCAATCGTGATATCTAACAGCAATCCGCTCGATAAACCGTTATATTACTCTGCAATACATAAGTTGTGCCAAAATTGTTCCCTACTGCAGAAATAGCAGCCATGGCTACAATTTTATACCTCTAGATGAAGTCAAATAAGATTACATGATGCGAAATGAGGTAAATTTATCATGCGGATGGTGGCCATGTTAATTTTAACGAAGTTCACGAAGTCAGAGTTAGTTCGTTTCGTGCGCGAACGAAATTAACTGAGAGTGACTTTCCGAACGGCTAACTAAATGAACGAACTTCACGAAAGTGGTTTCCGAACGCTTCGTGAGAGAACGAGATTAACGCGTTAAACTCGTTCGTAGTTTCCGAACGAGCCCTTTGTTTCACATACTCACAATGACGTATTTTATACATTAAATAGACCACAAAAGTCTTCCGTCAGTTCCGGTTGGTTGCCATGGTAACCCACCATGTTTAAGTCTAAACAACAGTGAACAATGGTTGGTTTATGTAGTTTCTTCGATAATTCATCATGGGTATGTGCTTCGTACCATACTGCAAACATTACAATAAGAGAGAGACATGTCGCTTTTTCATGTTTCCAAAGGATGAAAACCAGAAAAAGAAATGAAAGAAGGCAATTAGGTAAGTAAACAAATTTTATACAGCGTTATTGAACGTAATTTTCAATGCGTTGATATTATTACGAGGATAGTTCAGCGAAGTTTGCAGAGCTCGCGATTAAATTAAAAGGAGAAATTATAAGAAGCTTAAATTGAAGTTGCTCATTCGAGCATTTATTCCGAAGTTGATCGTCCGCCTGGTTACGAGCGAACTTTAGGACACGTGAGTAGGGTTATGTAAAACCATTCGTGAAATACGGCATAGACATTTAATACATTACCTAATTTAATTCGTTTCAGAAGCAAAAATAATCCATGCACTACTTATATTACACTACCCTTTTGCTTCGAACATGCACTGCTTTAAATTACGTGTTTACAAACATAATTTACCGGAATAAAAATCAGCTACTCACTTCAACTTCATACATCTTATTATTCTTCACACCAGCTTGCACTTTCTCTCGAATGAACATCAAATCTCCGTCATATATGAGAACTACATGATTGGACTCTACATCTTTTTCTCCTCTTTCAATTAGTTTCCGTTCGTCACCGAAAAAATCTACTATTCGAAAAAAATTAACAGCCATTACTTCCATAACTTACTGTCTGCGTTCCTACCATCAAACATGCTTGACTGTTCACTGTTGTTTAGACTTGACCCCCGCCGCTGCTATGGCAACCAACCGGATATGGCGACAAGCCTTTAGTCCTCCATTGAGTATTTGAACCATAGAGTTAGGAATATAAATAGAGGGAACCTTAGGCTGTTTTGTTTGAGAGGGGAATGAAGCCAAGAGACGGAAGGAACGAGGCATTTCGGCCATCTTGTGTGGTCCCATATTCAGAGACCCTCTTTTCCAAGTATTGCCTCTCTCAGATACACACATCCTCTATCGAAAAAGATAATCCTCACAGTACTCGGTATAGAGGGACTCTAATGGGGCCACACAAGATGGCTGCCGATGAACCGAATTTGACTTAATGTGACGTCATGTAAGTTCTCTCTAGTTTCTTCCTAACTCTATGATTTGAACAAATATATACCAATATTTTTGACAATTAATAAATATCGTAAATAGCGTAGCTCCTCTTTCTTTAAGATGTTCTTGTACTCAAATCACACTAAAAAGAAACTGCACTGCCATCTGTTAGTAACTTTTTGAAAGTTCAAGAAGGATAGAGAAAATATTGCTTGCTCCATTAAAAATTAAATATTGTGTACATAATAATTTAATGTTCTGAAAGTACAAACTGTACAAAACAAGGTAACGGAACAAATAAAAAAAGTTATTGTGAATTGAACAAGACATGTTTCTATTAAATGCAGAAACTATTGTACATCTAATACTTTGAAGAAATAAAAAATAAGAATTTATTAAGAATGGAACAATGCATGTTTCTGTTCAACGCACAAACTCTTTTCACAGTTAAAATATATAAAACGTTTAAAGTGTTAATAATATTTTAAACTCCTGAAACTACAAAGTGTACAAAAGACGGAAAATGGAAAATGGAAATACCTATTCTGTATTGAAGAAGGCATTTTTTCTATTCGACGTAGAAACTTTTTAAAAAATCAAAACATCAAAGAATGTGACATATTAAAAATGTATGAAAATTTGCTAACTATATAAGTATTGGGTATCCGTGGTCACTTAACAGGATTGTAAGATGTTTCTCTTTGCCTTATCTAGTAAATAGAAGTAATTACAATAATCATACATAGAAAGCTAAGCTAGATAAAGTTCTCAAATTATTTTCTGTGTATTATTTCTGAATTAAAGCAAACGTATTTTTAAAGTAATGACTCATACACTGAGCTTAAACTTTAATGTGCTGTCATCTTGTGAGCATAAATGTTCTAATCAGAAAGTTACATCTGTAGAATTAAAAAAAAAATCAATTCTATAAAACAACTAACAGAAATAAAATGCTTTACTTCCCCTCTATTTTTACTATTAGAATATAACTTGTATGATTAAAGCTTGCTACGAGGACGACGGCAGTAATCGCTTACGTGTAAAACAATTCTAAGAAAATTGAAGCCTTAAATCTTAAATTTCATTCAACTTATCTTGCAGTATATAAATATCCTCTAAGGGAAAACACTTAGTTCAAACGGAGGAGGGAACATTTCCTAGAAAGGGGCACTTCTCCCTGATTAGGGGCGGACATAGGTGAAAGGGCTGTTAACATTATCTTAAAGTGTAACACGTGTTTCAATTGCATATTTACTCCAATTGATAGCAAAGGAAAGTCAATTGAGTATTCTCTCAAATCCCAATGAATACAAGTAATGTAAACTTTCATGAAAATCATTCCTTAGTCTTATTAAAACATATTTCACTCCGCTACTGACACAAATCAAAAGGAAGCCAAGCTTTCATGAAAATCAACCCCTTTTTTTTATTATGCCTTGTTTACATTACTAACATTTTACCATGGTTAACGTTAACCCGAGTTCATTTTAGTAATGTAAACGGTAGTTACCGTTAACGCGGGTTTCAAATTTAACTACCGTCAACTTACGACGGTTATCTTGTAACGTTAGTAAGAAACGACTGTCTAAACGCAAGTTAGTTTTTAGGCACGAATCACTTCGTGAGTTTATGTCTTTCTTTATCGAAATATATAATATAATAGTGGTGCGTATTACTTTTAAAATATAAAAGAATGATGGCAGAACTAATCCACAAAATGATGCTACAATCAATTCATTTGTGTTCATTTGTTTTATAATTTAATCCTCTCCTGTGTAACAAGTAGATTCTTTACTAAAACACTGAAATCTCAATCTGTTTCTTTACAGACAATGGTAGTGCAAGCACGATATCCAAGTTAAGTTCGGTAGTCTGAACGCAAGTTTGTTTTACCCATAAGTTTCACCATCGTCAAATGTTAGTAATCTAAACAAGGCATTAAGACATGTTTCAGTTGACTATTGAGTCAAATTAAAAGCAAGACAAGCTTTCGTGAAAATCAATCCTTAATCTTATATGAAGAAATCACGATGAACTACTATAAAGTTCAGAAGACTTCAATAGATATCATTAATATTTTATACATTATACACAACCAAAAATTAAATAATAAAAAGGAATGTTTATTGCACAAATGGGAGGGGGGAGATTAAATTCAAAGGGGCCTGCATCCCCCGATTATAGGTGATCATAGGCGAGATATTAGCCTGGTAGTTAATTGAAAGACGTGTTTTTTTTCACCCTTTTTGCTTGGCTGATCTTGAGGACCAGTCGAAGTTGACCGAATCGATTGTAGTATTAAATTCACTTCGTTTCCATCGCTGATGGATGAAAATGGATAATCAATTGGTTATTCAGTGAAATCATAAGCAAGGAAACCGTTCGTGAAAATCATTCCTTAGTGCCCCTTCACATGGAGCTGAACTAAGGAAAATAAATTGCATCGCTAATTAAGATCCTGACCTAAGGATCGTGTGAGCAGTGACTTGTAGTTACTTCAGGTTGGAAATTCTTTCTGTCCTGATTTTCTTCCCAGTTACGATGAAATAGAAAGTGTCCTTATTTTCCGTCCTGATCTGCTTCCAGCAGCCAATCAGAAAACAGTTGCGGTTTCCGGCTTTCAGCTGTTTCATTTAACGCCGACTTCTTGAATAAAAATAGCAAATGGATAGATGTCAGTTGATGGCAATACGTTCCCATGTTTCGATAAATAAAATGTATATTCGACATGTCGAAGATAAGTCCGAAACAAAAGAGAGTGACTAAACAATTTGCAGGGGCAGAAGGTTGCAGATGATGTGCCCGATGGTAAAGTTCGGTTTAGGTGAGTCGAAAAATGCAAGGAAACTTATGTTTGCAACCCGTGTCAAAGTGTTTACGGGTTGAGTATGGACACAAAAACTGAGTATTAAACATGGCGTATAATGAGAAAGTTAACCTTACTGCACCTAACCGGTCTTAGCTGGCAAACGCTTCTTCTGGCTTATTCGTGAACTTTGTTGTAACTTATTCCTTCTTATGGTACCTTATCTCTGTGTCAAATCGAGTACTGGTACGTATTTACGAAAATTATGAAATATAGGTTTCGCAAAATATTTCACTCAAATGACTCATTTATTTATTTATTATTGAGTTCCAACATTTCCAAATACGTTGCAAACATATCTTCTGTATTTGTTACGTTTTTTGGCTGCCACAAACTGCATTTTACCCGACTAACAACTTGAACCTTTACGCCGAGTACAATGGGTGTGTTAAAGGTACGGTGAATCGCGTATAATGGAAATTACCTAACCTGACTTTTCGAATCCATCTTCGCTCTTCGGCAATTAGTCCGCGATTTTTAAAGCAAAATACGCGTTTTTTGAAGTGATGCTATAAGCATTTCTTCGCTTGCCGCCATAGTAGTATACGATACAATAAACAACTAGAATACTTATTTAACGAAATAATAGTGACACATGCCTTTTCGTAACAGCCTACTTTTTGGTTAGCTGGCTGTCGGTGTGCTTTTGTATAAGTGTCTGTGTGAATTAATTGCAAGCGAATGAGGCATAGAACGTATATCCGGTACAATAGCTGACGGACGCTGGGGAACCTAAAGTGAATCTTCTCTCATTTTGGGTTACTGTCCTTCACTAGGTGTTTATAGAAGTGGCTGTGTGGCTTTAGTTCTGCAGATGGGTGAACTTTGGATATACTTATTTTCCACAATATTTGCCACCCGGTGATTCAATTAAACTGTGGGTACCTACATTACAGATTCGTTGCATCGATTTCATTAACGTGAAAAACTTCGGAACCGTCCGATTTCACAGTCTGCTTGCATCCATGCAATGTGAAGGTCAACGCGAGCGGTCATTATGTTTTACTCCGCGCACATCTTTAAGAGACTTCCACTGTTCGCACATCTCGATAAAGAATATATCTGGCGGACGAAGAGACATGCACAGACACGAAGTAATGCCAAGCGAGAGACGGCGGGTTAGTTAAAGCCAGGTTAGGTGTCATCCAATGCATGTTGCTATCGCTATAAAGGACAGTCTAATTCCTGCCCTTAAGTTAGCTTCAGCTACTGCAAATGGTCCCTTTCTTCACCGCTCTTTCTCCTTATTGTAATTCTAGACAGCACTCCCTTACATTTTTCAATTTCACGAAGTCCAAATCCCTTTAGCGATATCATTTCATTTGTAAATTTTACCTTTTAGTTCACACCTCTGTGTAAATTATTTGTAAGGGAATGCTATATGTGGCTCAATGGTTGGCTGACCTAAACCGAAATTTATCAAATCTTCGTTTGAAAGGAAACACCGAACAATTTGAACTATGAAGAAAGGAAACAGCAACTTCTTGATCTGCGCAAGTAATGTCTTCTGAAACCTTTCCCTCCCCTCTTTTTATTTTAACAAATGTTTGGAACAGTATTAAAAATTTAACTACTATTTTTCTGCAGAAATACATTCCTTCATATTTGTATATTGCTTTTAGATTTATGACACAACTGACTGTAACATGCAACCTTCAACATTGATAATATGATACAGCGGCGGGTTTTCAGGTGAAGTGGGTGAAGCTGTACTTCACCTATTATTTTATTTCTACATTAATTAAATAAAGAAAACACAAGTTTCAAAAATACTGAAATAAATATAATAAAATGCCAGCAAGAATAACGCCAACTCGCTATGTTATAGTTTTGCCTACAAGTAATTAACAATACTGACGCTAGAAGGCGCAAAGTAGGCTCCTTTGGTTTAGCAGCAAAAGGAAGGAAGGAAAGGAAAGGAAGCATTTAGGATTGTCCCTAGCTATCTTCTTTCCTACTGACCTTGAGCCTTGAGCGGAAGTGAGGTCCACTATTTGTAGCAGAAGGTGAACTTCTTGGTCAGGCAATTCTGACAAATCAGAAGCGGCCTGGAACTTAGCGTTGGCAGAGACCTACTCCTTTCTTTCCTACTCGGTGGCGCCTGTGAAGTTCTATCTTGCTCTTTCTAAAGGAGATTCACTGCCCAATGCATAGTGAGATAGTGGAATTGTTTTCTCCAAATCCCACCTTAACAGCACTATGAATGGTTGCAACAGGGCTGGAAACTACATGATAATTACCACGGTCGTAAGGAATTTCATCGCCGTACGATGTATAATTCAAATTTTACTACTAGAAATATATAGTAAATTGGATGCTTAGCATCTTAGCTAAAGTCCATGTACGATTTCAAAAAACCTAGTAAGTTGATCTATCATCACGCCTTTAAGATAAAAAGAAGAGAAAAATTCAAACGCATGTTGCGGACGAACTAGAAAACTTTCAACGTAAATATAACTATCCAGTCGCTGAAGTCTTCTCACTCAGTGTTGAATGCAGAGAATTCAGGTGTGGGGGGGGGGAGGTAGGAATTGTGCTAAAAGAGGTACTTTACTTTCAAGAACAATATTGTATCCTTTGCTATGGCTCATAACAAACTCCCTGGAGAATTTTGAAGCTCCAATGGGGATTTCTCTCGCTACATCCTCTAGGTTCATCATTAGTACCATCAGATGTAATTATTATGCACGCATATCGGATTGAGCCTATGTCGAAGCCAAGTACTCACCTTTGGTGCTGGGGTCGTCGGATCGATCCCTGCTCATGCTATGTGGGCTTTGCGGTGAACAAATACCGTGTGCGTGGGATTTCTCGAGTTGCTCCCGTTTCCTCCCACTTTCTTCATTCCACCAATTAATCCATCATCATCATCCATACGGCCTGAGCCATAGGTGCCTAAAGGCCTTAAAATGAATTTTAAAAAATCGAATCCAAGTATGGGATCCATCAAATGTTAAAGCTGCAATTTTCCACTTAAATGGAAAAAGAAAAAATATATCCTCGTCATAATCCGAAGCATATACAAATTTGATAAGTGACATAAATATTTATATTTATAAAGCTTTGTGTATATTAATTAGTCGCATCTTCACTATTAGGTTTTAAAGACTGCTTAAAAATCTTGTCGGTGATAAAATGATCGTGTAAGATTATATTGCAGATACATGCATTGATTATTTGTATGAAGATAATTTTAATATTAATATTTATTCAATGCATAAAATGAAAATAGCGAAATAAGTTTACTAGAGAGACTCGCGCAAGAAGATACTGACAAAACCCTCCTGTATTTTCGCTGGTGCGTGAGAATTTCATCCCCGGTAGTTGATTCCGAATATCATCCCAAGCAGGGATAAATCTTTATATTTATACCTAAAATGTTTACATTCGCAGTTAATGTGGTCTAATGACACAGATATCAGTAATTGTTTAGGCCAGACATTTAAGCAGATTATAAGCTTGTGTAAAAAGGTATGAAATTGAACCTGTTGGTTTAACGTGTGTAATGATATGAGGTTTTCGAGAGTTCAAAATTATATAAGATGTATTTTGGCTCGGATGATGATGCTAAGTTCTGAGAGATGTTTGTGGCTCGAAGGATGAAGCTTGGAGAATTGTCTCCTAGAGGGTACTTCAATTATTGCCTGTAGGGGGTCTTCGGTTTGTTTGATTGGCTCGCTAGGAGCGTGACTGTGTAACAGGTCTCTGATTGGTTGTCGATACTTGAACATGAATGTCCATGTGGCTTGAAGCTTTGTGCTTCAGTGGAGTTAAATCGCAGGTACGTGGCACATCGATTTTCAGAGTGTGGTTTGTGAACCTGTGAAATCGAAGTAAAGGTGTATGTGAGTACAGTTAATTTGTGGAAAGAAGGTGTGTTTTACTTTCTGTGCTAGTGGTTCAATGGGAGATAAGAATATCTGCAATTCTTGTGGAATTATTTTTATTCCTGTTTTCTTTAAGAGGCAGATCTTTCATTTATGGCTTTCATTTTCTGGAGGGGCGGTAACAAGTTCTTGAAAAGTATAGTTCTCACATGAGCCCAAACTACGATTTTGTTAGTAATAAGTGAGTGAGTAATAATTACTGTAAAAATAGATTTATTCTATGCGTCCACGAGTTGGGTATTTTTGCGCAGAAAGTGTGCGAAAATATTTGTTCTTCATACAATGGTTTATCGTGTGTAATGAATTGAAGCTCACTTGTATTATTTTGCTTACATTCAATACGGATACTTTGAGGAAATTCAGTAACGTAATTTTCTGTGAGCATAAATATGTTCGGAATTTACGTTTTGATGTGACTTATCAGCTGTTGCGATTCCGTGATGCTTTCAGTTATGCAAAGTTCAATTACGTGAGTTTTTGTTTTGTTTTGGATGTGTTTTTTGCAAGAAAAACTTTGTTTGATAAGAAATAAACTTTTTCATTCATTTTATCTTAATTCTCGACTTCCGATTCATTTTTTCTATTAGTGGGAAAACGAACCTATTGTTTGTATTAAGCTTTATAAGCATATAGAATGTCACGTCAAACATCGCTTGGTAATTCAATGCACGCTTGTTTGTAGGCTGGATTGAAAATTTCACGTGCTTAAAAGTGTGTTGGAAAACTGGGTGGTGTTTAATGAAACCTAAACGCCTTGGCGTAACCCTGGTTTAACATTACACGTGAATAGAAAAATATATATTTTTTTTTTGTAGATTTATACCTAATATACGAGAGCATGTTAGTTCATTAGCCTGACGCCGTATGCGGTGGTCGACTGACTTAATGCAGAAGGGTTCAGTTCACGGAGTGTCGGGAACGTGTCCCGGGTGGTGTTTGTGGAAACTTAAATTAACTACTTGTATTTCTTTGAGACTAGCGAAGTAATTAGTACTAAAATGACCTAAAAGGGAAGTTTACGAAACGTCCTTGTATCTGATTGAGTTTCTGACTACTATTTCCTTCATTCTCTTCATGGAACCAACGCTTAATGGACAAATCATTTCTATGAATTTTGTCGTAGGCATTCTCGGCATTCTCGGAATACTGCGTTTAAGAAAACATGCCAATTCACTCAATCTTAAGGGTGGTGTAGAAAAGGCTAAAAAATTAAGGGTTCTGATGTGGAATCGAAGGGAAATTCGATACCAAAATGTAGTCTGGTTTTGGTCGTTTTTTGCCTCATGTGCAGCTCTGAATAAATGCTATATTACTCTAAAAGAGAACCATACTTTTGTAGTAAGAAAATCTATAATTGAATGAAATACGTCGTGAGAACATGAAGCAAGGTTTTAAAAATAATGCTCAAGTTGATTTGTGAAATTACATTTAAATTTGAATATTCAAGGCCTTTGGAAAACGTACTTTAGCTCTGGCCGAATGGATAATGATGCGAGAATCGGTGGAATGAAGAAAATAGAAGAAAAAACGGAAGAGCCCCGACTCCCGAAAATCCACGCACAAGGCCTTTGTCCACTACAAAGCCCGCGTGGCACGAACCGGAGACCCCACGCACCAAAAGTCCCATGGAGTTTCACTGTTTGAAAAACTACTTAATTACAGACTCAAGAAAAGTATTATTTATATTTCAATCATAAATGTACTTAGCATAGTCATGTTAAGGTGTGGTCTTTTTGAAGAGAAGTAGCAAACTGACTGAAACGATGTATTGTTTTGGAAGGTAGAAAATCAGTATTTAGGAGAACAATATGAATTAATAATTGCATAGTGTATTGGAGAGGGGCAATCCAGCAGGATGCTCAACATTGAGTAATATGAGTAAATGACATTAAGAATAAATCGGTAAAGTCTGGATATTCAGGATAACTGTTACCAGTAGCTATTATTAAAGTTTGTTTACATATAAATGCTTTGGCAGAACTTCACCTACTGTTTCAACCACGAGTCGCTACTGGTATGATATTTCCCCCATTATTTGTCCGTGATCTAACGTCTGGTCAAATAACTCCTCTTTTTTTCTTGAATTGCATTACTAGAAGAGAAGCATTTGTGTGTTTATTACACATTATCACTAATTTATCTGGATTCCCAAGATTAATCTGCGTCTTGAATTATTCAAGTATTATTTGGCATGTTCAACAGATTTATCACCAATCCCCTTCCCGTCGATACATACTGCAGTTAATGATAGTCAGAAGTCACCAAACTTGTTCAGGATGAAAGAACTTCCATCGTTGTTTCAGTTTCGAGCAGTGGGAAGTAGTAACCTGAATTAAGAACAGTTGATGTCTGTGTGAAGGGGACTTATACTTATTAACACGCGTTTCAATTGACTATTCAGCCAAGTAAGGCAACGTTAGCTTAGCTCAAGTTCAGCACCCACTCGAAGTTAACCGAATTGATTGTACACTCAAATTCACTTCTTTTCCAACCCTGAACTATAAAATAATCCCTCCCCCTTTCCGAATTCAATGGTCCCCCGTTCCGTTCCGTTATGCTACGTCCCGTTCACTTCCGTCATGCACACTTATCCGAATTAAATAAGTGTTTAATTTTTAACCACAGATGTCACCCAAGTCTGGAAACAGCTGGAAACCCTCCGCGCGTAATGTGAGTGAGTATTGGGCAGTGGGAAGTCAAGGTAGTTTCATGCAAAGTGAATAAGGCAAAAAGCAACATGAATCAAGATAGATGTAGGCGTACAATTCCCATACTTGTAGGTATTCGACAAAATTATATTAAATAACAACAGACGAAGATTGATAGCTATTCGAAGGATGATCACAATTCTGCAGGTTATTCTGTCTGAAAGTTTTTGCATGATAAGTGCGTCTCATGAACTATGAATCACTAAATAATGTTAAACAAGGATCTATGAATAACAACCTAAGACGCATTCGAAGTTCTAAAAACACTTCAAATAATTATAATGGTTCTTAATCTTAGTATTCTTAAATAAACTACTCAAATGCAATGGCGTGGCCAGGAATTTTCCAAAGAATGGGAAAATCAGGATATTATATATATATATATTGTGTGTGTGTGTGCGTGTCACTGTCACAGATATGGGATAAATTTGCAGATGAATCATGAAGAGGAGCAAGTTATACTCAATTATTTATTTATTACATACTATTAGAGAACGTTCATTAGACTACAGTTTACTATTTTCTTAAGACAAGGTAAAATAATTTATGAGTGTAAAATTTTATTAAACATCGTTTCCTGGTTAGTTAGAGTTTTCTCCTTTTAGTAGCGCTATCGTTTGTAATGGCAAAGCAAGAAATACACAGCAAGATATGACTGTGTTAACACTTTTTGCTATCTCACGGCGACCATCACTTGTTTGTGTTAAATCAATACAACAAAATGTTATTGATTTCGGCCATTCAACGCAATGGATGTGCTTTTAATGCTGATTCAACACAATATTAGTGCTATCGTAGTATTGAATCACCGAAATCACACAACCAACGGTGTTAACAAAAAAAAATGTGGTCTCCTCGTGACACCGGAAAGTGTTTAATTAACACAATCAACTTTTGCAGTGTACCACATTCGCCATTTGTGGAAAGGTGGAAATTCCCAGACAGGCACTGATACTTCCGTGAAACATTTTTCCTTCCGACTTTCTAGGGGAGAACTTGCTAATAGTTTGCTGAACGATATAAAATAATCTCAAACGAAAAATAAAATTGAACTCATCATAATTTTCAAATTAACTTAATGGAATCTGAACTCAGAACACAGTACAAAATTGTTAACAGTAACTTCTCAGTAATTTAACAGTAACTTCTCTCAGACACTAACACATCCAGTATTTTTGAATAATCAGGATCATCAATGCCTCGCATGTTAGAGCTCGTTGTTCATTACAAAAGAAATTAATGTAGTGCGATCAATGACTATTACATAATTTGAAGTCACTAAAAGCGAGATGGCATAACGTTATCACACAAAGAAAATTTTCA
>JAGDQP010038669.1:0-18067 GCA_022664845.1 Lepisma saccharinum
TCCCAGCTGGAGCCTGATTGCGATAAAGGGGTGCGCCCCAGCGAGGCCATCTTGGAATTCTGGGGGCAGCGCCCCAATGAGGCGAAGCGAGTATATACATTACACAAGTGTAAAAAGCTGCGAAATACGAGCAAAAGCACCAGGGGTGCAAACTGTCCAGTCAACTCCTTCAACCTTAAAAAGTAGTGAAATGGAATATGGATGAGTCTAGTTCCTCGCGCCAACTTCCAATACTCCTGCGTGTCCCACCAAGTTTTACTCGTCACAAACGTTAGCACTGCCAGGAGCATGTTATACAGGCAGAATGTGGAAGTTTCCCCATTCGGACGCAGCGCTCTGGAGTATGAGGGAATACCTGCATCATGTGGCGCAGTGCACTGCAGATTCTGGTTGTGATAAAAAGACGCAGTTCCTCCAAACTCCTCAAGTTCGATGCGCGGCCTGCCGTGGGATTCTTGGCGCAGCGACGCGAGCGAATCGAGGGGAGTATCAACACGTACGGCAGTGCATGTAGCCGAGTTCCCCGTGTCACAAAACGTCAGCATGCTATAAAGGAACAGAGTTTATTGCGAAATCAGCGATTTTGAGGTTCTGTAAGAAAAAAGATGTTAAAAATTGAAATATGAAATTTCGAAGTATGACGGTATATCATCACTAGTAGTTTACAAACTATCTGCAAAGACATCATTTTGAATCCAAAGTGGCTGACTTGATAATCCATTTTCCAGAACGTTTGAACTAGGGATACGAAATTTGGCATAAAGGTGTATTAACAAGAGTAGTTTAGGAACAATTTACATTTTTGAAAAAGTTGTTAACTTGGATCAAAATGGCCGCACAAAAACTTTTTCCACACCATTCGAGCTATAGAAACGAAATTTGGTATGAAGGTGTACCATCACAAGTAGGTAACGGCAATGTAAGAAAACATTTTAAAAATCGCTTTCATTAATTCAACATAGCTACCCAAATACCATTTTCCAAACCACTGAAGCTAGAGAAACGAAATTTGGTATGAAGGTGTACCATCACGAAAATGTTTCAATAAATGGATCAAACCACCGCTATGAGGATGCAGCCCCCAAAGCGATATGGGAAAAGGTCTGCACAGCATGGGGCTCTGTCTCCAGAAAGTCTGATCACAATAAAGGGGGCGTAGCCCTAAAAATTTGAAGTTGGGGCGCACACGGAATTCTGGGGCAGCACACCCAGCGAGGCGAACCCAGTATATATATATACACGTATAAAAAGCTGTGAAATCCGAGCAAAACACCAGATGATGTTCGAGCCTTATTGTTGGTGGTGGTGGATTTTAGGGCCGCCAACAGGAAGCAAATTTGCTGTATCATCACAAGTAGGCTACAATAAATATGGCAAAGCTTCCCTATGTTTCAATAAATATCTCATTCCCACGGGTGGTGGCTATGGGAAAAAATCTGCAACATGGAAGCACAGTGTCCTGGAGAGTGGTTACGATAAAGGGGCGTAAGTACCCAAAAACTCGAAGTTGGGGCGCAGCCAGCTACGGGGGCGAGGACCTAAACGAGGCCGAGCGAGCGAGTATATATATTATACACGTACAAAAAGCTGTGAAATACGAATAAAAACACCAGAGGTGCAAAAAGTGGAGCCAAGTTCTTTAGCCCTAAAAAGGTGTGAAATTGGAGACGGATGAGCCAAGTTCCTTGGTGACAGCATGTAACAGGAACAAAGGAACTTGGCGCGAGGTGGCAAGGTTCATGATCCTCAAGCTATAAGGGTGGTGGGGATCCTAAAACCCACTACGTCCACCGCCACCAACCCTAAGGCTGTTGCCACCTCGCGCCAAGTTGCTTTGTTCCTGTTACATGCTGTCACCAAGGAACTTGGCTCATCCGTCTCCCATTTCACACCTTTTTAGGGATAAAGAACTTGGCTCCACTTTTTGCACCTCTGGTGTTTTTGTTCGGATCTTATATACAACCCCCAGAATGGTTACTTAAAGAAGAGTGCAGTGGCCTTCTAGGAGACCGGAGTTTACCTCTGGTATTAAGAATATACCGTAGACCAGTAGCAGCGCAAGGCCGGGACGTCGAGGGGGCCCCGCTGCACAGTGGGACGAAACTGAAAAAAAAAATGGGACAAAATCCAAAAATTCAAATTTAAAACATAAATTCAAAATTCATTTTATGTGGTAGTTAAATGTCCAATCGACCCTAACTATTTCGTTTCTAATCCTGAAACGCATTAGTCCATTAGTCCATATGCGCTCTAAATTGTCCATTTTCCAACATTTTAGGAATGTGGTTATGTACATTTTCTAGTTTAGTAACACAATGAAAAAAAATGCAATCCTTACCAAGTTTCTACTATCTATACACCTATACTGTATAAATAACAAAACTAGATGAGTGTCTTTTCCGTGACAAACCTGGATTTTGTTTAATTAGTTCATCAAACTAGTCAGAAAAAATTCATTGTTAAGCTTGTACAGAAGGATAGACTTTATCGTAACGATTTTAAACGATGACTTGTTTTCCATTCAAATGCTATTTGTCAGAGAACTGGTAAATACTTGTAAATACAAGTTACACGGTAATATTTGCACAGAGAAGACATAAAACGAACTCAGACAGCAATTTCATGTCCAAAGGCACGGTTTTAATTATCAAATTGAGTAAATATTTCCAACCCACCTCTAAACAACGACATTCTTGAGGTTATTCCACTCTTTCTATAAGTCGTCTATTGTAAACTTTGTTAAATAAGTAATTTCGTCAAAAAACAGTTCAGTATGACCACTTCTCTACTGAATCTACACATCAACAATACTATGAACTGTATTTCTATTCAAAGCAAGTTCAGTATCCCTCCCATCGCCATCTTGGATAGAGTGAGAGACGTTCATCCAAGTGGGACTGTCCAGCCTAGGTCTGGTCACCTTATGCTGTTAATTGACTAGCAGAGCGTAGCGTTCAGTTAAGAACAATAACTTTAAATCCAGACGCATCAAAGCAGGTGTCCCACAAGGCTCGCTTCTTGGACCCACATTATTCAGCCGATACCTGTATCTATGCGAATAGTTGGCAACCTAATCAAGCTGCTAAATACCTACAAAGACACCTAATAACACTGGAAAGATGGTTTTCTAAATGGAAAATTAAAGTAAATGTGACCAAGAGCGAAGCTGTTAATTTTACACTCAGAAAACGCGAACCTACAGATACTAACAAATTATTTCACAATAGCATACAGTGGAACACTCACGCAAAATACCTAGGAGTAATCCTTGACTCAAAATTAACATTTGAAAGACACATAAACACTCAAATAGGCAAAGCATCAGGCAGACTCGAAGAACTCAAAGGATTACTCACTAGCGATAACTTAAATATTCAGACAAAGGCTACGCTATACAAAATGCTAATTCAACCAATCCTATTATACGCAGCTCCAGCATGGGGATACTCTGCCAAGACACACATAAACAAACTACAAAGATTTCAAAATAAGGTAACAAAACTAATAACAAAATGCCCCCGATACACGAGACTTGAACCACTTCAAAATAACCTAGGCATTCAAACCATAAACAGTTGTATCTTTGATTCTACTCAGAAAAACTACAATGACAAATTTAACACACAAAATCAACTTATCATCCAACTAGGCACATATGACACCATCCCACACAAGAAACATAAACGCCCGTTACACATATTACAGCCCAACCCACCTAAACAAAGATAACTACTTACTCTCACCACAATCATTGATATATATATAGTAAAAAAGTATGCATAGTGTGATGGTAAAACGGGTAAGTAAGAAAAGTATGAAACGCACCTTGTTGCAGATTAGTGGGTAAGTTACATCGAACAGAACCAAATAACAAACTAATAAATTGCCAAATAAATACTACAAAACCAATTTTGCTAGCTCTTTTCAGGCACCCCAGGAGGAACATATCATAAATCTCTTTATAGACAGACCAGCAGGAACAAGCAGCCTCGCTGAACTTGCACATGCGCGCTAAGCGCTGTATGCATGTGTGAAAGTGTGTTATGCATGCTAATACAACACTTGCAAAATCGGATACGAAACAGATAAAGTAGCAATACAGACTTTACCTGAGTTTCTACAAACTTTATGCATGCGTGGTTTACCAGGAAAATAAAAGTATTTAGAACCGACGGGGTTTATTTACAAAATGTATATTCTGTTTTTTCCCCCACTATTAAAAAAATTATTCCCACGCTTTCCTGTTGTCTTGTTTCACCTTATTTCATCTCTTCACACGAACCGATACGCGGTAAATGTCTTCGTCAAGATGGAAACCGTAGCATCCACACTCGCGCCATAACCTGTAGTTGCATGACTGCATGTAGGAGAGTCGCAGTAGTCAGAGTTGGTGGCTCACTCACTTGGAGGGGCCATGCTATCCTAGTGTTTCTGTTTCTGTAGTGTTTAATCGAAACACCCAAATAGGACAGATATGGCAATACAACGTGCACTGAATGACTTCGAAATGTGTGTCATTGTGAGATACCGGTTACCGGTATGTCCGTATGTGCTATCAGCGTTTGAAAGTACCCAAGTCCACTTTCGAAAATGATTGAGAGCGACAGGAGAATGTTTGAACTGAACATTCGGTCAACGGAAAATCGCCCTATGAAGCGACGAATCTTGCATTATGAACTTCCAGTCTGATGTTATTGTATTGATTCGATCCAGCATGGATAACGCCTAATACCAGTGTGTCTTGTGTCTACTTGGTGATATTGGGGTGCTTGTGTGGGGTTCATTCAGCAGTATGGACTTAATGGACGCAACATTGCTCGTATTACGTATTGTATTCTATATTCAGTTTTCTTGTTGAGATGTGGTCGGCCTCTTCCTCCCGGCTTCTTGTCATTTGTTCCTTGCCCATTTCAAATGCATTATTTTGTTAGATACTATACTTGCGTTACACTTGAGCCATATTCCTATGAATATCGCTGGGAACTTCTTGAACATAGAATTCTGTATTATTCCACAAATTTCAAGGGCTGACCGACCACCTTCAATACCGCTGAACAAAATTGTCCCTACACATATATGCCTGGAGACTAGTAAATACACGTTAGAACACAAGAGCCATCTAGTGCACATATACATAAGCTACATTGGATTTATCAGTTCCAACGTCATGATGACTAATTTTAACCTATAATATTTTATGATATTCTCACGAGAATTTCCACGTCCAATATGTTTTCCGGTTATCATGTTCATTATTATTCGCAGTTTATTAGCTATTTTAATTAAAACGATACGTAAGAACTATCAAAACTTTTAATATGTAGCCTTAATTAGTAATTACAATGTTTGCCACTAGACAGGGCTGCTTTTTTGGTGTAATATGATGTCTCAAAAAGAATTTTGAGGTGTAAAGTTTCATGAGACAAAAGCGGTTATTACAAAATAGAGTTCTTTTTTCTTGGATTTCATGTAAACTAGTGTCTGTAGTCTTATGGAGACAATGTCGTAAATCAAAAGGTATCTGTGTCAATGTTCACTATTAACATGTGGTAAAAATAGAAATATCTGATACGATTATGGTGAAGTGTTATACGTATTATATATTATTTATCTTGCCAATCTATTGCTTTGATTTCTTTCAACTGTTCTACCTACAAAATATGTCAGTCATCGTGTAGGCAGTCTGTAGATACCCTGAAATTTGGACATTGGCATTTATTTAATGGTACCAGTCCAGGGCGTTATTTGTACGGTGGAAAAGAAGGGAAATTCCCTGGTACCTCACTTACCCTTTTTCTTCTAGGGAGGATAAATCAGAGTCATATACTTGATTACTTGATTGGTATCGCTATACTTGAACATTACATTTTCCCTTTACCTCTTTCGGTGACAAATAACGCCCTGGGTACCACTAGATACAAATTCAGCATATATCCACATTAAAACTTAGTTGTCCTACCGCGTGCCTTCTTCAAAGCTTTAATCCGGTTCGATATAGAATCAATGAGTTCTGTTATTCTGACTCTAGAAATGTTGATTCACTTGGCACACACTCTCTTAAAGCCCTTCACGGGAAGCTAGTTTTTGGGAACACCGTAACACTGCGTGATCAAACTTAGTTCATATGTGTTCCATGGGGTTCATGTCTGGTGACTGACTGGACCATGGATATGTATGAATGCTTTGTGTCAGCCAAGTCTGGGTCGTTTTCGCAGTGTAGCACGGATGGTTCTGATAGAATACTACCTGAGAATGATTGGAAAAAGTTCCTTCACAAGTATTTCGATGTATGTTTCGTTGTTAATATTGCCCACACATTCCACGAGCTTGGACTTACCTCTATTCAAAATAACACTAACACAACAGCTGAAAATCTGCCAAGTTTGACTGTTGGCTGTGGTCGGTTCATGCTGAATTCTAGCGAAGCTTTTTTCTCCAGGTCTATATGCAATCCCTACATGAAAATTGAGCAAAGGTCGATTCATTTGAGAAGATGACACTATGTCAAAAGTTCAAAGGGCGTTGTACAATCTCCCTTGCCCACTGTTTGCGTTTGACAATATTGACTGCGGTGAGCAACCGCTTCCGCTTGGCAACCCTCCCATGAGTGCCTAGCTGGTGAAGATACCGTACAGCTGTAAGAACTGGAAGTGTTCAACCACGTCCGAAGTCTAGCAACATGGATGCCTTGTATCACCCGTCGTGCAGTCCTCAGTTATCGAACTGTTATCCCTACGTGATCTACACGTGGCACCACAATTTCCTTTTGCGTTGTACACGATTTCAATGTTCTGAAAATTTGCCTCTCGTGTATACCACTTTTGTATTATTCAACAATATTCCCTCGTTAGAAATCACTCCATCTGCGATCCGAGGAGTTCGACGCATAGCTATTGATGTCACTACACTGAAACATAGAAAGACGTGCAGATGTGCGCAGTTACACTAGAGCCGACGATGGTTGATCGCTGATAGAGTCGTCTGTTATAAAGACAGAAGGGTACCAAAAAGAATATAGAGCTTGCTGCCAGAATGAACAACGACTAACTACATTGGACCTTCCTTTAATCAGAAGTTACCATTGGAGAACCAAGGTTGACACTTCTAACCTTTACATCCAAACCAGCAACTTCGGATTTGTAAATGACAATGTTTTTTTTTTTTTTTTTTAATAATAATCAAGAATGATGCGCAGTGCAAGTCTGTAACTAGAAATTGGAACGTTTTCGGCACGTTATCAGAAGTTGGTCATGCTAGCCGAGATTTTGTTTGCCATCGTCACTCACATCAGGAGTATACTAGAATGGCATCTTCAAGGAACTATCCAAGAGCTATAATGTCATTTGCTTGCGTTACATTGGCAACGATACGAAACTTATTCAAACAGACTTCTTGCCAACATGAGGATATCAATGAAAATAGGTATTTTTAGTGTCGTATATTTTGGTGACGACGCAAAACTCTGAAAACAAACTACAAAGGGTGAATAGTTCCCAAATGTATACTTGCTTTATTCTTTAAAAATCAGAAAAAAATATTTATTCGTATGTCTACACGTTTGCTTTCAGAAATTTCTATGGTAACAAAAAGACTGTGATCGTTTCTATGGTATCTTAAATACTCCATTAAAACCAAGGTCGAATACGTTTTCTCCACCTTGTTCTATAATTAGTATGTATATATGCTGAAAACAATAATGGTTTGATTCTTAAATTGGTATAAAAGTACTAAATATAAAGTTTCAAGGCATTTTCTGCCTAATAGTAAGAGACAGGCCTGGATCAATTAGATCACGCATTGCAGACCGCGACCTGGCGCGTCCGCGGATAGTGAAACAGTCTCAAGATATGAAAGCCAAGTGCGAAATAATCAGAGAAATCTGACGAATAAGCAGTCGCGGACAATACGGCTAAGGGAGACAACCCCAACAGAAAACACTACTGCGTTGCAGTAGGTAGAGGGATCAACAAAGGTTACGGGAAGAGGACTCCGACAAAAAAACTGTTCTACAGGTTTGGGATTGATCGTGAGACTGACCACCTCACATCGGAAAAAGTTAATAATTAAGAAACCCGGTAAGTAGCATTGGAACAACATAGGACATAACGGAGATCGACCTAAGCAAAGAAAAAGGAATAAATATTTTATAGTAGTGACATAGAATGTAAGGAGAATCTTACAGGCAGGAAAGAGGATGGAAATAATAGATCAGATTAACAAGTACAAGATAGGTATGCTGGCAGTTCAGGAAATCAGGTTGAGATGATCAAGAAGAGTAGACAAAAAGGATTACACCGTTATATATACTGGATCAGAACAAAAAAGGGACAATAAGGAACAACCTAATAGAATATGAATCCATGCAATGAATCCATAGATAATAATAACATGTGCAGAATAAGGATAAAAGGCCAATTCAGGAATATGACGGTAGTATCAGCACATGTGCCAACAGAGTTTTATATAAAACTGTAGAATATATGCATGAAGATCCCAAAATATGGTAATTTAGTATAGCAGGCGACTTTAATGTTAAAATAAACAGAGTTACAGAAACAGTTGCAAGAAGTCACACCCTACACGAAAATAGCAGCGAAAATGGGATATCACTACGGCAATTCGCGGCACGAAATATAAAAGTACATAACAAATGGTCAAAAATTACATGGCTCCCGCATAAACAAATACACTTAGAAACGTGGAAAATTCCCCGAGCACAGGAAGTAAACCAAATAGACCACACACGCATCATCAGTAATAGATATCAGAAGTTCTCGAGGACCTAGTTGTGATTCTGAACATTTTTTAGTCAATTAATAGTAAGGGAAAGGATAGCATTGGTTCAGAACGTAAAGACTACAAGGAAGAAAAATGGGATACAAATAAATTCAAAGACACAAAACAATACAGAAATATCAAGAAAGACTAGAAAAATAACATAATGAAGAAGAGAACATCAATAAAGAATAGGAAAGGATAGAAAAGGCAATGAAGAGAACGGCATAAAAATAAGAGGGCAAAACAGGATCGATTTTAAACTATTGTTCTTTGAGTTATATTTTATTTTCAAAAGTACAGTGTTTCGACATGAACCACACTCGATTTCCGACGATATTCAATTTTCAATAATTTTGTCGATATGAACAATTTGGAAACTTTAGTATTTCGATATTCGAGATATTGAACGCTTTTCGATTCGCCACCGCTATTGATCTTTGAATCGAAATTCGAACATGGTAACAGCTTTATCCATGTACCATTTCAATATTCACCTGGAATGAGAATTAGAGTGTATCGAAAAATCATTTTCTCGATCACGGTGCCCTGGTAATAAAGGGTCAACAGTGATGGCAGAGATTTCGTGTCACTCTTTTTCTTTCAGATTTTTCAGATGTCGTCCTGATGCTTCGAATTGACTTTGAAAGTTTTAGAGCAGGAGAGTAGACAACCCATGCAACATTTTCCTAAATATGAGTATTTTTCACCCTTTCAACGCAGTGTTTGCCAGTTTTACCGACAGTTTTTGTAAAACTTCGGTAAACTTTATTTTTACATGGGTCAGTTTAGTAACTTTGGACTTCAGCCCTTTACGAGTATCCCTTTAGCTATTAAAATCCACACCCATGCCCCTGCCGGGACTCGAACCCAGGACCTTGGAGTCGTTGGCCTACTTTTGTGTTTTGATACGTCATAGACAGTCAACAAAAGTTCAGGAACCTTCTTAGGATGGTTATGGAATCTTGTGCCTTAAATAATGTTTAAAAAATGTTCTTATCTAGAACAATTTAGAAAGCCCCCAACAGTGATTTTTTTCTCTTGATTCTTATGAACAATAGGACAATTGAAACAATGGCCTGGGAGGGGAAAGTGGAGAGCAGTGTTTGTTTCTCTATGATAGTTCAAGAGGCAAAATGGATACTCTTTGACATTTGCACTGTCTGAGACTCAATACTCTGTTTGAGTAGATTGTAGATGTGAAAAGAACGAGATTTTTTTTTTTTTTTTTCGAAGAGCAAAGAACAGAGATGGTCGCAAGGATAGACAGGAAGGTAGGTGCAAAAGTACGAATTCGGTTGCAATGTACAAAAAAGACGTGCTTGGAAGACAACGGCAAGCGAAAATCACATTCTTCGGGAGAGTATTCATTTTCAACCGAGGAAATATAGTCAAGTAGTAGCCTCAATGTTCGACGTCGTCTCTACAGAACATTGCTGCTGTTGCTTTCAGAACAGGAGCTTCAAGAAGAAACGTCGCACTGATTTTATCGTCCGAATTCGAAGACGTGGGTCTGGTGACTACCGATAATCTTAAAAATGCAATTCTTCTGGAGATCCAAACAGTTTGTCTCTTATGTCTTCACGTAAGACATCTCTTTTTCGCTATCGTGGCACTAGCACTAACGATCGTACAGGGAGGAAAAACACTACTGGCATAGATTTAAAATAACACAGCTATTAATACTTTTCAGCTGATGAATGGTTAACAACATGGACTACCAACAACAGGAACAGACAGTTGGCAGCACCATTGCCATATTTGGATAATTATTTTTCGTTTCACCCACGCTGATCACACGTGAATCTCAGTACAAGGCAAATGAAGAGTCAGTAGCCGTCAAAACAAACGCTGCTCTTCACTTTCCCTTCCCAGGCTCCGTTGTTTCAATTGTGCTTTCGATCATGAGACTCCAGGGGGAAAATCACCGTTAGCGTCTTTCTACAGTTTTCTCGTGCGCTTGTCACAGAAATCTCTGAAAGCGAAACAATGATTTTATAAAATAAGGACATTTTTTTACATTATTCGTGGCACAAGCTTCCATAACCACCCTAAGAATGATCATGAGCTTTTGTTGACTGTCTATGACGTACCAAAACACAAAAACTGGATTGAAAAGGTGAAAAATGCACATTTTTAAGAAAATGTTGCGCGAATTGTCTACCCTTATGCTCTAAAATTTTCAGTCAATCCAGAACCTCACGACGACAGCCGATTTTTTAAAAAAAATCACACAAAATCTCTGCCACTAATACCCAATATTTGTCACTAGGGCACCGGAATATTCACCCAAAAAGTATTTTTTTCGATACACCCTAATGACTATGTGGAAACAAGGGAGTACCTCAGTCTGGATGCAAGGCATGAGAAGCGTTTTAACCGACTCCACCTTCCCAATTGCTAATGCATAGACTTACGTCACGTTTCATTTAATTTCCACAATAACAATTGACAATTTCATTTAGTTAAATGTGACCAATGTTTTAACTTAGTTTGTGAATTCTCAGTTACTCGTCACCACATCCTCTTATTATTCGTGGTTCCCTTTTTTTAGTTTTAAATAATTATCCCATTTAACTTGAAGAAGATTAGCGCACTCATACACTCTCACACGCATAGAGAGAGAGAGAGAGAGACAGACAGACAGACAGAGACAGAAAGAGAGGGAATTAAGTGCTGTCGTTACTTTGGTTTCCACAGCAACATCCTAATTACGTCATCCGATCTTAGTTTTATTGTGTTTCTGTTGATAGTATACAAACTCTGGTTATTGAAGCCTCTCTCCTTGTTAGCACAAGAATAATTGAGTTATAGTTGAAAGCAAATTGTACCGTTCATCCATGAGAAAGTTGAATATTCTAAACTGCTTCTCAAAGTTATTCCTTCATAATTCAGATATGTTGGTTCTTGCTTAGTGTCAAAAGTTTTAATCAACGGAAATGTTTTTTACTTTACTAAAATTCTAAAGTATCTCAAAAGCTGGAGAAAATAAAATTTCTTTAGTTGTCATTAAAAGTTCTTTTGGAACTTTTTTTAAAAAAAAATCTGTTTAGTTCTTTCTGTAACCCACGCGGAGCGGAGGTAGAGGCAAACTGATTTCATATTTGGATTAAAGCCTACTCTATTTACCTTTGCAGTTTTCAATCTGGTAACGCTAAAACGAGCAACTGTACAGTAATTTTTACACGATTTGCACTTGTTTGAAATTGGGCGTATCACACTTGGATTTTAACTCTTCTTTTGTTCACCTTCACCGACGAGACACACTGTAATATATGTACAAGTATGACGTTATCGTTTCGTGCTCTTTCCGTACGGATTATTATTGTACTTCTAGCGTACAAAACATTGTCGTTCACAGTGTTCAAATAATGACCAAAGAGAAAGTATTTTTCATATCTTCTTGAAATGACGGCCTTTACCATTTGTCGTTCTCTATAATACTCGGTTTCTATTTAGTTTTCAATCAAGTTGATGTTGAAAGCACATTGAACTGAACTGATATGCTGCTTCATCTTATTGTATTCAATAATATTCTTAGCTGGTTGTTTAAAAGCAATCCACATGATTCAGCTGGGTCAAAAATGATTTTTAACAAATTTTATTAATGCTCATATTTACGAATCTATCAACGTGACTTGGAATATTCTAAATATTTTTAAATAATCAATATAGTTTCGCAAAGTCATTGAAATATTAATTATGTTTGAGATATTGGTCGTATGTATTTAAATATATTTTAGAACATTACAATTGCCTTACGTATTCTGTAAATTTTGGGAGACTTTTCAATGACAATGGTTATTAATCAAACGACCAGAAAAATGAACGATATGAATTAATCGTAATTCACGAAGTAAAATGTTGGTTCTCAGCTGCATTTTACCTTTGGAGGTGTTACTGAAAGGAACAAAACTATCTTGATGAAAAGTATATTCACGTAACATCAAGTAATTAGAACCCTGAATATAATTAGGCAATGTGGGAGGAAGCTGATACAACAATCGTGAGGCAGAAGCTTCATTCTTATTTAAGGGTCACATATTAAGAGACAGTACCTTGTTTTCAATTTGATCTTGCATCTGTGTAAGGTATGCCTTTATGTTACAAAAGGGGACAAGGAAGATTGAAGTTAGATGCAAAATTGTTGAATATATAAATGATTATGTAGAAAGCGATATTCAACTAAACAGTTTGATATCGGATGATATTAGAACAGAAACTTTGATATGACGAGGCGTATGGAACGCTGATATTTTCCCCTACTTTCTGTGGGTGAATTTCCACGTAACTTCAAGTGAGTTTTCAATAGTTGTAACTTCAATTCTCGTATTTGCGAAAAGTCTAACTCAACATTTTTTTTCTAATGTTGCCATAGTCTTCACACAAGAAGAAACTCCGAGCTTCTTCTCGCTTTCACATCTGCTCTTCTTGTGCTGAACCGCTAAAAATTTTCCAGATAAACGTTTAATCTTATTCTCTATCAGATTAGATGGGTATCCTAGGGCAACTAGGTTGCTACTTTTAGGCACAGTTCTTTGGTGAAAATACAATTTTCAAACTTTGATGTTTTTTATGTTTTATTTTTAAAAACAAATGGTCTGCACAATTTTTTTCTTCGTTATGAACAAAAATGGAACTGAAGATTAGCTCTATCGATCTCAAGTAAAAAAAAAATGTCCTACCTTCTGTCATCAACATTTTCTTGGAGTATGACAAAAGAATAGCCAGAAAACAAGTATACTTTGATTTGCTCTTCTTTCTGTCTTTTCCTCTCTACCTTCAATGAGATCTGCCATCAAACCTTGTCAGTGGAGGAGAAAAAAATGTCCTTTAATGACATCCGGTAAAGACCATTAGTACCTCATGAAGCGGATAACAATCGGATATCTTCCATTTTCTTACGGTCGAAAAGAGTCCAAAAGGAGACTGTAAGACAGAATGGTCAGAAGAGACGAAATGAGAGGAATTATTCTTTTTTTTTTCTCTCTTACATTTCTCACTAACCCTCTGACGAAGTCAATCTGAAGCATGTGGTCTATTCGTGGGTACGGGGAGTGAGGAAAAAGAAGCAAAAAGAGAAAGAAGATGAAAATCCTCTCGCAAAAGCTGGATTAAGACTCTCTCATTCTCACACTCAATCGTTGTGGTCCAGTTCGCCTTTTGTTCGGGTGACTTGGACATACGGCATCAGTGATTAGCAAAAGGAGAGGCTGTACTTGGGTGATATTGCGCTCCAGTAGGCTTCAACTGTTTTGTCCGTGATAATGAAAGGGGACACGAGAGAGAATGAAGGGAAAGAAATTATATTTCGAATGAGAAGGAAGCCAGGAAGATGAAAATGGAATCAGAGAAGTGGAAAGAAATATTACTTTTGGAAAAGTTGTTGCTATGGTGTTTACGAATGATTCCGGGAACTGCAGGAAATGGTTCTACTACGCAGGAGAACGATCACCAGTGTTCTTCACCAAACGGCAGGTCCTTCAGAACATGTTGAATCCTCTTCATTCATTCCGATCTTTTTCTGTCTTCTTTTTTTGCTCTGTCCTCTACGATTTATCTTCCTTAATATGTGAAGGAGTTGGATTCGTCTTCTTCTACCTCTTTCTCCCTCACATTCATACCTCAATTGCATCCTTTACTAGACATTTTTTGCGCACCCAGTGTTCTAATCAGTTTCTTTTTCATCTTATATTATTGACTCCATATAATACACAACATCACAGCTTAAACAACGTTATGTGAAGAAAGAGGAAATAATACTTCGTTTTCAATATACATTCGAGGCCACGAAGAGTCTTTTGCCTACAAAATATTGTCGGGTTAAAATATCTTCAAGAATATGTTGAAATTATCTTTATTAACAAGCTCAAAGGGATGAATGTCGATAATCACGCAAATCTACTGCGATTAACCCCACATTGACCACTTTGTGCTTGTGAATATTGGACACACAATTCCTGTAAGCAGCCTTTACCGGTGACTACTCGTACTCCCAAGATCTATGTTTGTATTTACTAGTAATCATAATGTCTTTGGATATTGGAAAGAAAGGAACATTATTAGGGGGTGCTTGAACTAAGCTTGCTTGTTTACTTTAGTTACTCCTCGGCTCTACAGCTCGGGGTGAGCTTTGGCCTCCTGTGCAAGCAGTCTCCATCTCTTCTTATCTTGAGCCACTTGCTTCCATCCTCTTACTTTCATCCTTTGGAGATCGCCCATATCATCTATCCATCTTCTCTTTGGTCTTCCCACTTTTCGTTTACAGTACAGTTTTCCTTCCATCATTTTCTTTGGCATTGGTCCATCTCTCATCCTCTCGACGGGGCCTAACCATCAAATTCGTCGGCTTTTGATATATCTTATTACATTTTGTTTCTGACTGATGTCTTCTGAACTCATCGTTGTACTTCTTTCTCCATACGGTCCTGTCCTTGACTGGCCCGTACATTTTCCGTAATATTCTTCTTTCGAACCGTTTTAATGCGTTTTCTATTTCTTCAGTAATTGTCCATGTTTCTGAGGAGTGTATATCGACAGGCCTAATTGTTGTGTTGTATATTTTCAATTTGTAGTTCTTGATGTTAGTTTACTTTTGAATATTTTTTGTTTGGCATAATATGCTCTGTTCCCTACCTGTATTTCGTCGTGCACACACGTGCTCATATAATTTTTATTGTCTATGACGCTTCCGAGATAGTTGAACTTATCCATTCCTTCAAATAATTCCTGGCCTATCTTTAGGTTTCTAGGTTTCCATCTTATTCCCTATGTTCAGATTATCATACATTTTGTTTTCCCTTCATTCACTTCTAGTCCCATTTTCTTTATTTCTTGCTGTATTTCCTTAAATACCTGCCTCAGTCTTTGTTCAGGTCTTGTAACAATGACTATGTCAACAGCATAGGCACAAATCTGGCTTAATTTTGTGAAAATATTTCCTCTCTGATCTATTTCGTTTATTGCATAATGTAGGGCTATTATGAATAGTGTGGTGGATAATCCATCTCCTTGCTTGACTCCAGATGTTACTTGAAAACTGTTTGCAAGTTGTTGTTCTATTTTAACTTTTGTTGCAGTCTCTCATTGTCATTGCTACTAGTCATGTCAGGTTCTTTGGTATTCTTAATGTGTTCATTGCTACTATCAGCTCTATTTATATTATCAAAGGCTTGTTTATAATCCAAGAATAACATATGTAGATCGAGATCATGTTCTAAAGTGTTTTTCTATCATATGTCTGAATTATGCTTGCATTAGGTTGTAATTAACGATTTCTTGGAAATCGCCGCTGCATGTTGGAATATACCTATTTCCAAGGTTCACAAACATAAATTAGTAAATATCGATAATCGCGGTAGATTTCCAGTACTGTATTTATTGCTTTTCCTACCTTCACGGTAACTTCTATGCACGTGCAGCATTTTATGAGAAGAAATTGTACTCAAACATTGTTTATTACAAAGACGTAATGCAAGATACCCTTCGAAATTATTAAAAAATGAAAACTTGTATTAAAAAAGCTATTAAAACGGAATACCTATAACTAACAGTAAATACCGTAGGTTAGAACCGTGGATAACTAAAGGTCTTATCACCTCTAGACGAGAAAGAGATAGGCTTAGTCGGCAAGTAACAAAACATAAGAACAATATAGAGTTAAACGAATATTACAAAAAGTATAGAAACAAAGTCTCTCAACTCATAAAAAAAAGTAAAAAATGAGTATTATAGCAAAAAGATTTTGGAATGTAACAATATTACAGGTAAATTATGGAAAGTCATTGAAAATATCACAGATAAAAGTCAAAAGAAAGATGTTGATATCAAAGAAATACAAACAAGTGAAGGTTTAACCAAGTTTGAACACAACCCAAAATTTGGTAGTTAATACATTAAATATGACCACTTTTCTAGCATAGGCGAAAGACTGGTAAATAAAGTAAATAAATTAGATGCGAAAATGGATAATACTCGTAAAACAGAAGTGCGTTCAAAAAAAATCATAATTTCTGAATCCAGTCACGGAGCAGGAAGTAAGTAATTGCATAAACCAATTAAAGCAAAAGACAGCATCAGGTATAGACGAAATATCTGTAGTGGTATTAAAAAATTCGAAAGTGTATGTAACAAAGCCGTTACAACATATTTGTAATATGAGTACTGAAACAGGTATATTTCCTGAAAACTTTAAAACTGCTTTAATAAAACCTATCTATAAAAAAGGAACAAAATGTGATGTAAATAATTATAGACCAATTTCATTAGTAAGTAACTGTTCGAAACTACTAGGAAAATGCATTAAAAAAGACTTGTAATCTTCTTAGAACAAAACTACTCTTTCTCAGAAAATCAATTTGGTTTTAGAGCTGGAAAAAGCACTTCAGATGCAACATACAAACTTACAGAAACAATATGTAAAGAGATTGACAAAAATCGTAAAGTAATAACTGTGTTCCTTGACCTAGCTAAAGCTTTCGACACCATATCTCATGATATACTATTAAGTAAAATGGAGCACAGTGGAGTATGAGGTGTGGTATTATCCTGGTTCAAAAGCTATCTAACAGAAAACAAGCTGTACAACTAGGTAATAACATAAGGAATTATTCTTGTATCAAATATGGAATCCCGCAAGGGACAGTTTTAGGTCCTGTGCTATTTTTAGTATACATAAATGAGCTATGTAACTTAAAACTAGATGATCATATACAGTCATTTGCAGATGACACATCATTAACAATTAGTGGTACAACGTGGGATGAAACTTTCCATAAAACTGAAATAGAGTTTAAGAAAGTACTAAACAATTGACTAAACGTAAATTTACTAGTATTAAACGCTGACAAAACAAAATATATAACATTTTCTCCAACAATAACTGGACAACCTATAAGCAATATGGAAATAAAACTGTATAAATGTGATAAGATCAAAAATTGTAACTCTAAATGTCTTGTACGAGAAAAACAATAGTTATAAAGGAATAATCATTAATCAACACTTGAGATGGAATCTACACATTCAACGTGTAATAAAACTATTACGGAAACTATCTTATAAATTTGTATAACTTACAAATATATTGAACATTAAGACACTACTCATAGTGTATCATGCACTGGTACAAAGTTTACTCTAATACGGCATAACAAGCTGGGGTGCGGCTAACGAGACGCATTTAAAACCATTCATTGTTCAACAAAATAATATCCGAACAAAAACACCAGAGGTGCAAAAAGTGGAGCCAAGTTCTTTAGCCCTAAAAAGGTGTGAAATGGGAGACGGATGA
>JAGDQP010038672.1:0-18064 GCA_022664845.1 Lepisma saccharinum
ACGATTTTTCTCTAATTGATAGGACGAACGATGGATTTTCCATACTTTGTATTCCTCGTCTTAATCCAAGAACATTGGTTTCAGTTACCCCACTTATGATGGTTCATTTTCTTCTCTCTGTCTCTCTTCCCTAGGTTCATAATAAGAAATATGGATAATGAAATTTGATTATTGTCGACAGTTTTAATAATGCAGCTATTGTAGTTATATTGCCAGACCGTAACTACGACAATAACAGCAAATTAATATTGTAAGTTCAGATATATTTCACCTAGTTTGTGTGGTTTATTTTTGAAATTCTTCCATCTTCAAGCGACTGACTTCAAGTTGATCTTCGGTAAGCACCCTTTTCTTTCAACGTGAATTTCATTGATAATTGCAGGAGATAGTTATGAATATCTGTCAATCGTAGTTCTGTATTGTTATTCTAGATATTGTTTTGTTTTGTACTACTAAAAGAAGTGGAACTTGCTTCTTTACATTGATTTACTAATTTCAAATCGTCTCTCTTAGTTCTGATTCAACACGTTATACGACTTCCTCATCTCCTTGTTCAGAATGGTACAAGCAATGCTATACATGTATGTTAACTCTACACCTTAAATTTGGTGCTTTTCAAGTATTGCCCAAGTGGTGAACTGTCCATTCTTACTCATATACTCATAGAGTGCTCCCCGCGGAACGTCATCCCTCTTGGTGTTATGAAATGCTTTGGATACAGATTATATTTCATCTGAATGAACATTGAGTATAATATTTAGATTCAATGCTAGTTTAAGAAGTTTCACTTATGCATTGCACTCGGAAGTTTTGAATGGATCGTTTCCTGTCTTATAGGTTAACTCCGCCCCTCCCCGCCGAATTAATGTCGTATAGCGAATTATAAGATCAAGGTTCAAGCTGAGATACACTTTAATTTTGAAATTCTATTTGATACATTTGTTTTCCACTTTTGTTGCAGCCATGATTCGCTATACGGGTACATATTTATATCACATTTACTAGATATAGTTTTAAGTTCCAACTATGTAACGTTTCATGTTTTGAAAAACATGTACAGATGCTTCCTACCTTATCTTTTGGGAGTCGCTGGCCTAATCACAACTTGTCTTGTGAAAAATGTGACTAATTCTTTGCATCTAAGCAACAGTGAAATTTGCATTGACGGTTGATTTTAGCATCTTTGCTGCTTTGGTGTATCCTGCTATATTTTTACCCGTCCCCAAAACTCCTCAATTACTTGAAATAAATAATGTCTGGAACCAATCAGAAGGTCATGAGAACGATCTCACATCCATAATGGCTGAGGTTTTTCCATAGCTTTTCTTCGCACATGTCTTTGGTACCTTCCAACGTTCTCTGTCCCAGGCGGTCTCCCATCCAAGTATTGACCAGGCCCGATTCTGTTTGACTTCTGTGATCGGACGAGAATCGGTATATTCAGCATGGCGTGGCCGTTGGGAGGAATTATTGATGAGAACATGAGTCATACTGTTATCTTTGCGAAAGCTCCCCATCCCCCCGGAGGATACCTTACCATTGGAAAATACCTCTTGTTTGAAAGTGTCAGGTTACAAAGTATTTGAACCTAATGGCAACTGAATAATACAAGAATTAAACAAAGCGAGATTTAATTGTCGCGACTCTATGGATTTGAATTTATTTTAAGCTCTTCCTGCAACTTTGGCACAGACCGAAGGATGACGATTGGTGGAATGAAAGATGTGGGAGAAAACGAGAGAACTCCGAAAAAAACCTCGCACTCAGTGTTTGTCCACCACAAAGCCCACATAGCACGAGCCGGGATCGAACCGGAGATCCCACGCAGAAGAGGTGAGCCATCCGACAGCTTTAAAACATGTTAAAATTTCTCGATCTTATCTATATTGGAACCCCAATTGGAAACTTGCTACACATAGACAAAAATTTCGTTATAGATAGAGAAACCGGGGATATAAGTATTCCATACGGTTTATCAGAAGCCTAAAACTGAAAGCAGCCTGAATACTCACCTGGTAGAATATCCATCAACTTTAGGTACCTGAGAGGTTTCTTGTGCTTGCCTGTCCAAGGATTGCTAAATATTTCCTCCATTACTCTTCGTAGGATGTGGAGTGACTTTCTTCCTCGTTCAAGGCTCATTTGTAATCCCTTCAATACAAGCACGTAGACATTTAGAGTGAAGAAGTTTGACGCAGATCACATGTAGAAGCCGTCTCGGGGGGGGGGGGGGGGGTGTAGGGCCCCGGCAGGAGCCTCACTTGGAGGGCCCCATCTTCCCTTCCCATGTACCTTGTAGGAGCCCTCAAAATATACTAAGTTCCATCTTCTTATTTTTTTACTCTGCTTGTAATGACACTCTATTTCCAATGGGGTTCGATAAAATGCTAACTGAAACATTATCAATATAACCTGAAATTAGAGTTAATACTCACAGATCGAGTTTTATGAATAGTTATAACCCAAAGATGAAGTGGTTGTTCCACGAATCTTGTTTCAGTGAACACAAAAGCCTTCAATTATATGTTGAAACATTATAAGATATTATCTTATGTTTCCTAACGTATATGTGTAAATATACACGTATGTGTAAATATGAGAGAAAAAAGTCTTGTCCAGTGTGTGTGTGTGTGTGCTGTATGTGGAAAGGAAGTCTATTTCTGTTCCACGAGCATCTAGTGTGTTAATTAGGAAACTCTGAGATTGCAAACGTGACCTAATACAAACTGCAATTTTTTTGGACACACTTCCGTTTCTTTTTTTGTCCTTGGCCTTGAAACTCCACTTTTAGGTTTAAACAAAGTTATTACCATCTATGACCAATTAGTTTGTTTTGTATTTTCGTATTAAAGTGAAATCCGAAACATAACCTGGATTTGAATTCAAGGTAGAGTGCTGATTTAAGGCTGATGAAAAACATTTAAGACTGATTTTCATGAAAGCTATGCGTTGGTTGCGATTTGGATGAGTAGCAATTCAAACACATGTTTTACTCTAAGGTAAGTGTTTCAATTGGCTATTCACCCAAATCGCAAGCAACTCAAGCTTTCATGAATATCAGCCCTTATGATGACAGACAGGGATTCCACCAGGGTTTTTATTTTGGGGGTTCTAAAGTCAAAATTGGGAGGATGTAAGTGGAGTTTTGCACGGTTTCAATCGATTTCTTATCGTAAACATTTTAAAGTTGACGGAGATATCTCGAGAATTTGGGACTGACACTCTGCAGCGGGTAGTCTGTCAGAATTACTGAAAATAGCCCAAGCCTGTAATTAAGTATGGGGGTGATCCTTCCTTGGCCTATGTATGACTGAAGGTCAGGACAGCGTCGGATTGCTGGCCGAGAGGTCGGGGTTCGATTCTCGGCCAGGCGTCAAGTATTTTTACAACGAATAATAATTTCCTCCCTTTCCATTCCTTTTGTATTTTCAACACTTACACAATTCCCGGAAAGAAATTATGGTTAGATTATTTTTTTTTTAAACGCTAATGAAACACCAAAACATATTTAATACAATAAACAGCAACACGTCCACTCACTCCCTGTGCTGACGTCAGGGATGTACTTTCCTGAGACGGATGTTTAAGGGCTGATTTTCATGAAAGCTTGCAGTTTGGGTGAGTAGTCAATTAAAAGCACCTTTTATTGCGTGTTCTACGTATTACGTAATAAAAGGCGTGCTACTACTCAATTGGTTTTCATAAAAATCAACCCTAAAAGCAGTCAGTCAATCAAGGTCTCAGAACATAAATCTGACGTAAGTTCTCTTTACATGCATTCGTTTAGCTGCTAAGCTGCGTTATACACAGACGAACAAAGTGCAATTCTGTGGTACAGATCATGTATCCCATAACACTTGAAATTAAAAAAAAGCCACGAATGTAATCCTAAACATGTCTAACGTCATCCCCCAAATCGCAGTACTTGTCTAAGACTTATTTTCGTGCAATCGTGCTTTGCTAGAAATTTGGGTGAGTAGGCAAGTGAAACACGTGTTACACATAGAACAAGCAATAAACTCACCCAAATCGCGAGCAACTCACGCGTCCAAGGAAAGCAGCCCTAAGCAATAACGTCCGAGAAACAGAGAACAAAACAAACCCCACCCTTGCAGAAGCACCTTTATCTGGGAACAGTGAGGGTTATGGAATTCATGCACAGGGCCACACAATTAAAAAGGCATCCAAAAACTTCTTGGTTCTCTAAAAGAGGAAATGCCGCGACTTTCTAACATAAGACCCGTTTGGCAATTGACATGGAAGCATTTATGCTACCACAAATCAGATCAATTTCCTTACCCTACGAGAGAATTTGGAGCTATTGTAGTATTTTTGCTTTGGCATGGTAACGTTTTCGCTAACTACGATCGTAGCATAAATGCTTCCATGTGAAGCGGGCCTAAGGTAGACCCAAAGTTCTCTTTCTCCTACACTGTGAAATATGAGCTAGTTTATGGCTAATTTTAATGAAAGCTTGCGTTGCTTGCTTTACTTGCGATTTGGGCGAATATCCCATTCAAACACGTGTTACACTTAGCTTATAATAAAACACGTGTTTCAATTGGCTACTCACCCAAATCGCAAACGACGATTCGTGAAAATCAGCCCTTATATGTTTCAAAATGGCTCTATTTCGATCTTGAACATAACACATCTTCATCTGATCGTTAACGTATTCCAGAACAAAATTTCTTCTAGAAAGGTTATTTTATGAAGGTTTTGTTGAGATCCTTGGTGTTTCCAGAAGTACGTAATAAAAAAACAAGAATGTCCTCTGTCCGCTGTAGGCCAGCCTGTATTTATAACTTCTTGTTCTTCTACCATGCTGTTCGAGGTAACGAGTCATAAACAGCATAAAATGTGTTCGGCACTTTCAGTGCAGAAAGAGAATATATTGTTCCCTGATGCCACCACAGTCCATAAGAAACAAAACCGAACGTAATAAACAATAAGAATGAGAATGCCTCCTGGGTCGAAGCATTCGATGATGAACGCAATTCCGAAATCTGTTAATAATACACTGCTATAAATACCATGTCACGATGAAACTAATTTCTTTAAAGGTAGAAAAAAATAAACCGATAACACACTTTGAATTATTGTGATCTTTTATTATAGAATTCGTGACTGTTAAAAATAGTTAGATAGAATTTAACATCTGCTGTCTTTTCTGACCCTAGTCTGCTCTCACTAAAGATAGAGTGGTCTGGACTCTGAAGAAAGAAAAAAAAGAGGGGGGGGGGAATAATTCTGAAAACGATAGACTTATTTGTTTGGCTGCATTCAGCTGTAATTAACGATACTGGAGTGCTCGGTTGGAATTGAATTTATTTTAAGGCCTTTAGGCAACTATGGCTCAGGCCGTATGAATGATGATGGGTTGAATTGGTTAAATGAAGAAAGTGGGAGGAAACGGGAGCACCCTGAGAAAACCCACGCACACGGTATTTGTCCACCACAAAGCCCACATGGAATGGGCAGGGATCGATCCGACGAACTCTAGTTCCAGAGGTGAGCGCTCTACCAACTGTGCTCGACAAGAGTCTGAACCTAGAAACAAGAGCAAACAGCTGACCGCGGTAGGCGTCCTTAAGGTTCTTGGTTCGAATCCAGGCTGGGGATGGATGTTTGTAGATTTCAGATACCTAACAACTAAGAGAATCGTGACTGACTGAAGTAATTAGTTACTAAAATGGTCCCTAAATACAAAGTTTTAGATGAGCAAACAACAGTGATCTTTTAAGTAGATGCCTTGAGTACTACTTCGACTGTGATTGGCTTACAAACATACTGATGGGGCTATCATATATATGTTTCGTTATCAATTTATTTGGGAGATAACAGTGATATTAAAAGTAAATTTGAATTTATTTTGAGTCCTTTAGGCATCTCAGGCTCAGGCCATATGTATATAAAATTCAGATTCTGTCTGTGGAAAGTGATCGAAGGAATGGAAATCAACTACACAGAAATAGGTACTGCGTGGAAGGCGAGACCTGTTGCAGTATATGTTCTTCATGGCCGCCATCTTCAAGTTCGCCGTATCGAATCTCGGATGATTTTCTTAGGTACGTTAGGTACTGTACTTAATATCTCTGCAGGAACGCTAAATGCTTTTTGCAAGTTTTTTTTGTCTCTTTCCCTACAATAATTACGTTGGAAATAAGTTTAGTGAATTTAAAAGAAAACCAGTATTTATAAATGATATTTCCTGTAAGTGCGTTACATAACTCGAAGGGGTTCCAACTTTCAAAGTACCTTGTAAATAGGATAAAATCCTTTACAGGTGATTTGGAGGAGGTGAAAATTTAATAAGACAGTGCAAATACCGAGTTGGTTGTTATTTGGCAACATTGTTCATAGAAGAAGAAGGAAATTGCGGTGTTCTGTGGCGGCGCAGGTAGGATATTGATATTTCATGGATACCTTTTGACTTGTTTAGAAGATAATAAAGGCTCTACTACGAAAACGACACGAAAATTACACACTACTATAGTAGAGACGCACCAATTTTAAAATCACTAAAACCAAACCAAAATCACTTAAAACCCACACATAACGTGTTCATGGGAGGCGAGCGGTTTACGCAATTGTTTTCTTGCACCTTTTGTAGATTATCTTAGATTAGTGACCATATGAACGTGGAGGTTAGGTGCGGTCATGTATCATTACAAAATGTATTTTTATATGTTCACATTTATTATTAATAATTCCTTATTTTCCTTTTTCGTAAATTATCTTAAATTACTGATCATATGAACGTGGAGGTTAGGTAAAGTTAGGTGCGGTCATGTATCTTTACAAAACATATTTTGAAACATATTCACACCTACCTTCAGCACACAGGCGTGTTAACTCTCCCAATTTCCATTAGAAAGTCGTGTACAATTGTTTCGGGGCCTTTTCCTTTCCTTACACAAATACTCTCAAACATCACAGAATTATCTCAATTCCTCCTGTAAATTTCTAAAAATTGGTGCGTCACTACTATAGTTATTAACCCCAAAGCAGCTTTAGATGCTACTTACACGGGAGAAAGTAATTCCTTTTTTTTTTTTTTTTTGGCAAAATACATTCGAAATAAGGAAACGTCTCTTATGGAGCGTTTGAATAATTACAGCGAGTAAATACATGTGCTTATGTTTTGCAATAGTATTGATAAAATGTGGCTTTAAAGCTGATGAAACAACGGAAACAAGATATCTGTTAGAATTAACAAAATGCAATCAAAGGGGGGGGAAACATTGTTGGTACATCGCTAGAATATGTTGAATTTTTATGGAAGAAATTTTACTAGAAGGCAATTAAACGCCACCTTTCTATCATAATAAACTGAATTCTTCGCTAGACTATCTGATTCAATGCCGTAAGCAGTGGAATATTACGAATTATACGTACTGCACGAAGAATATGAAATCATGTGTCAATAAAATTTATTGTTTTTTTTTTTTTTTTTTTTTTTTTTTTTGGAGTGAAGCTTTCTGTTTCTGTACCCCAGAAATTCAGTATTCAGCATATCTTTTGCATTTTTGTTGAAATTTAGTAAAAGTAAAGAACCTTCCGCTAAAAGCTGTGCGGTGAAACTTTGTTCAGAATACGAAACAAATTGATCTCATTAGCACCCTTGTACACGAGACAAATGTTGCATTTGTTAATGCGCTCTGGACATTTTTGTCTGAGGTTGAGCTAAATTTTATAATGCAAGTAATATATGTCACTGGCAGTCCCAATAAAAACGTAATTTTTGTAATAAACATTTCTAACAAGAACGAGCATTTCATCAAATATTTTGATGCTCCTTGAATAGATTAAAAAAACGTTATTTTCCAAAGAACGAAAATTATAGAAAAGTACTTTTTTTCTTTCTCATCACTTGTACGGAGAATGAAGTTAAATGAGAATTTTGTTTTTGCTTTCTCTGCTTCTCCAGTTGAGGGTCTATCAAAAAGAGGATATCAGTTCGATTAAATTTAGTGGTTTAAAGGGCGGAGAAAAAAAAGCGGAAATTTAAAAAAAACAAGGAAAAATTGTTTTTTTTTCACGAAGCAAAAATCCGTGGTTTTATTGACGAAATTGTTTTTCTTTTGTTTTTTCATCACGAATATTCACTAGTTAACATATATTTTGTGTTTCTCACCAACTTCAGTTAATAATCGAGCGATTGTAATGTATTTCAAGGCTGTTAAAACTTCTTAACGATTCGTAACAAACAATTGTCGGAGTCATCCATCATGCTTTTTGCCCCTCTGCTCTGGATTCTGGTCATAGGAGCTACTGTAAGTATTGTTGAGTATATAACGTATAGTTGTCTTTTGGTAAAATATATATTTTAAAACTTTACTGTTCGCAAAGCTATTAGGATGGAGCAAAAACATAAGTTTTCCGCTGCATTAGATTATCCCATCGTAATGCAATAGCTCTATATGACATTGGTTGGAAGCTGGAATCGATTCAATATACATTAATGGAATACAATTTTTCTTCTGAGAGTTCCAATATAGATTATATTATTCTAAACGTATATTTGAACATAAAACAAACATTTTAAGTATTTATTAATGCTCAAATAGTGTTAGTTGAGTCGAAATGGCGTCTTTTCGAAAGTAGCACGAGAAATTTAAAAAAAAAGTCCGGCGACCAATTTTCCGTTTTCTTAAATCATTAATTAAATTTTAAATTCTTTTTAGAAACTTATTTTGAATGTAGAACTTGTGGATCTAATTAAATGAATTTATTTAAATTGGGATTTTTAGTATAAATATTAATTAACTTGTTTAGTCGAGTAAATCTTTTACAAATATTATGTGTTTTCAAATGTACTATTTATTATTGCTTCCGTATATTCTTATCTTTAGTTACCTCTGTTTCCATGCTTTATGTGTTTAAAAGCGAGCGATTACGTTCCGTATTTGTGTCAACTAATTATCAGGTTAAATATTGTACGTTATTCCCATGTATATTTGTCTCTTTCTGATTCAGAAAATATTTTTTTCCTTTCCAACGTTTTTCAAGATTTGGTCTCTTGAAAGCAATAATTCAAGTGTTTCGTACTCCTAATGAACCTATTCGTATTCAAATGAAGACGGGTACAAAGCTATGCAACAACCAATGGAAGTGAAAAAGGAGAAGGTTGGAATTGACCATAATGAGGTAATAGTATTTGCATAAAGAAATGAAGTGGAATATAATTTACTTTGCATTTAAGGTTTCAGTTCTGCGGTGTGTATGCATTAGTATTTGCTTTCGTTTTATTTTTGTAGTGGGAATATCGAAGTTGAAATCTACACAACAAAATTTACCTTACTGTAAAACAACTACACCCATCTGCTTTTTTCAATTGCCTCAAGCTAAAGTTAGATTTATGTTTACATGCAATAATATGGGTTTGAACAAACCTCGAAATAACCATCTATGCTTCTGCAATACGTATTACATTAGTTAAGTTGCTGTGCCAGATAATAATTTAATACTGAAAATAATGTTCCGCGTTGTGTTATAAATCAACATTTACATCCTTCACCCTTTGTTAATAAACTGCAGGTAAACTGGCTGAAAAGCACGTAAATATAATGTCTATTAAAGTAGAGAATCCTTCTCGTTGTAATGTTTAGGTGATGAGATGTAATTTTTGAATTCGTTCCGTAATGCAAGTAAATTCTGTCTAAAATAAATCTTAATAAAGTGTTTATTGTAATTAATGGATATTTCTAGCATGATAAATATTTTGTATATTTGATCAATCCTCATATAATGTCTGAAGCCAGGAATTATAAAAAAAATGTTATTTTTCAAAGTGACCCGAGAAATAAGGAGAACGTTTTTTTATTTTCGCCAGCCTATTTTCCGGCCTAAATTGGTTCCGTGGATGCATTTCTCGGCTAATTCCTGTTCAAAATGTAAGGTAAAATTTAGGCATTTCAAAGTGTCCACTAATCAACTTATTCAAGCCACTATGAAATAGTAGTACGTTTCTCATAAGCAGCTTGCAGATATAATGTTCTTCATTGTATATAATTGCAATCAGAGAGTTATTCTAGGTAAAACAGTTTAGTAATTATTCAGGTTGTGATAAATTAGTGGGTTTCAGACGATTTCTCTTCTTTCTAAATTATAATTTCCTTCCAATTTTACCGACTGAAAAACTACGACATTCTTAATATAATATGGATAAACAGAGCTCAGCAACTATTTTCCATTGATTCTTACAGCGAACAAAATACAAATCTCTGTTCTAAAAACATTAATTTCATGTGATGGTATATTTATATATTTTGCTGAGAACGAAAACGCCTTTCCTCCCCTTTCCTTTCCATTTCGTTGGAACGAATTAAAGGTTCTCTCAATGAAAACTTTCCAACGACACCTCAAGTTCATTTCTAGCCCTAGTAATTTCTGAGTTGAAAGTTGTCAACAGACACATGGAACAGGAGCTGCACAGCATCAGCCGCTAAATCGTAAAACCACTATAACGTGATTTTTTGCGCTTTTGCATTTGAACTATTCTAGCGGTAATATGTCTTTTTATAGTACTAGTTGTCAGTGTAACGACTCCTCTTTCTTTGTGCTCTCCAATTATTACAGCCATAGCTAGTTAATAAGCACACTTCGTTTATGATGTCTGGAACAAAGAAACATGTTTGCATCATCCATATGTTTGACAACGTATCAAATTTAGGTGTAGCAACTGGTACGTCATGGAATCATATCTTGTATATTTCACAGCTTTTGTGGAATTAGTTCTCACTAACTATAAAAATCAATCTATCATTTACGCCTGGAGATTTTAATATATTTCAAAGTGATAATCTGTAAAGAAATTTTAGAATGCAATATTATTTAAAATAAAGTCCAAACCCATGTTCTGACCCTAGTACGTTATTTTTTAAGTTTGATTGTTCATAATTTTCATTTTCTTGTATGATTTTTTAACGTACGACAACCTTGTTCATAACATTCACGAGAACCTTGTATCTTCTTAATAGTTCTTTTCAAGCTTTAATTTTAATTTCAGCCTTGTAGTTCAACCTGTACAAACACACAAGACGATATGCATGAAATTATGAAGGCATTGAACTACGAGGAAATTGTTTCATCGATAGAAATCGTTCTGCAATTGCAGAAGGCAATAACGGACACCAATCAAAGAGAAAGTGAAGAATGCACTAAGATTGAAAGAGAGATAAAACAAGAGACAGAACCGGAGGGTGTTCTAATTCACCCTTCAGTGTCTTTGTATAACTTGAAATCTGAGCAGCAGGTGAGTAGATTCAAATGATATTTATTTGAACGCTAAAAATTAGTGCAATTCATTGTCACTCTTGTCAGACCTTTAAGTTAAGGCCGCTTTAGACAATATACCACCCCTCGTATGATAGGACGTATAGAATCTATATTAAGATATTTTTACGCGAGAAATCACGCAGTTTTTCATAGTTTTATTTATGATACCAAGAAACGAAATAATTTTATTACTAATATCTGTACAGTAGGGCAGATCCTCATTATTTTTATACAGAAGACAGAATAAAAATATTGCAAAAAATAATTCTTCAGTCAAACCAAACCTTTCAGCTTTAATAATTGAGGCCTGTTCCCGAATAACATTATAGGTGCTATCTTTTATCATGATAGGTAAGACAATTCCACTTTTTACGCATACAATTCCATTTGTTCGCGCATACAATTCCATTTTTTACGTTTTAATTGGAAGGAATGGAAGATGCGCATAGTTTTTTTACTATATTAAACATATGCTTATTTCGTGAGTGAATTTTTCAGTGATTTTCAGAGATCAACTAAATTACATGTTCAGTCATATACCCTCAAACAGTGTTGAAGAGTTTGTCCAGAAATTGATCATAATTTGTTCGTAAGAGCAAGTGTTTTCTTTACACAGCACGATAAACTAATACGAATCTAGCTGATACTAACTGAGTGTCGTAGCCAAGAGGAGGGAACCGAGGGGTTTGGACCCTATCCGAAATTCCGAGTCCTGTGTAAAAATGGTATAAATTTAGGAAAGATAATGCACCTTTCATATGAATACTCACCCGGGGCACCGGAAAAAGGTGGTTCGGTACGAAACAAAATTCTGAATAAGGTAAACGTCCCTGAAACCAACTTATCTAGCTTATTTTAGCCCTATCGTGATTGTAAAGAAAACGAAGCTAGAAACGAATTTGGCGAAATTGATATTGCTCCCAGTGCGTTGCTTGCTTGTTTCTTTTCTTTACTTGCGTACACAAAACACAAACCATCGGTCGTGGTTAAAGTGATAATTTCAAGGGGACTTTGTTACCAATAAATCCGAACTAGCATGAAATATCGTACGATCCGTGGTTTTCGCGATCAAAGAATGTAATAGATAAGAATGCCTACGAGGGATTGTATCAACCATCGTATCGTATCAACTTGACTTTAAAGTACTCGACATTCCATCTCTAGTAACTGTACATGCTTTTACATATTTTATCATTCTTCACCTGTTCTTGCTGTAATTACTCAATTTTAAAGATGTTCAAAACAAAAAGATTGGAATTGAAGTTACGTATGAGTTGTGGAAAGTTTGCTAATGTCCAACTAGGACTACTGAGTTGCCGTAGCTCAATAGTAGGGCGTTGGTGTAGCAGTGGGGAAGTCGTGGGTTCGACTCCAATGACCAACCATCGTGAATGGATTTTCAGTTTTTTCTTCAATCCCAACAGTCAAAGGCCGGTATAGGTCCTTCAGCAGAGCTTTGCCCGTTAGTTTCCCGAATCCTGAGCCTAAGATATCTAAAGCTCATCAAATAAAAATTGATAAATTCAATTTCGTATACAAGTACGAAGCCTGTCCTTAACTGTGTAATTGAAGTTTTGCTTAGAATAATGCCTCGCTAGTATAAGATGTACAATTTCACAGGTATTGCAATAATCTTGACTCTTTAAGTGTGGTTGAGCATGGAAATAGTTTCACTGTATTTTACTTAACTCCTGCTTTTGTTTGAAGTAATCACGTCATTTATAAGTTTTTGATGAATTAATCAGAATATGTTAGAAGTTAGTCATATTTCGATCAAATCAACTTCTCCCGAAGTTTGTAACAAATGTCCTAAAAACTGTATAAATTTTCATTCATATTGCATTTGCACATAACATTGAATCTATGGCCAAACCCATGTTACCGTCTATTGGTAGATGTATAAGCTCGTAGTTAATACTTGCAATTAATTTGGGTTTGATACATTTGTTCAAGAACTTGAAATCAAACTTCAAACCTCGTAAGTTTCTAATAAGTAGGATTTAAAACTTATCTTTTTCTTATAATTTTGTAATGTCCTTCTTCGGCAACTGTTCTCGAAATATATTTCAAAAGGACTTCCGAACAACTTAAATTAATTCCAATATATGCGCAAGATTTTGAAACTCGAATGAATAAAAGAATTATATACAGTTATTTACAAAATAATTTAAGTCAGAACATTTTGTATTGATACGGTGTTGGTCCACCTTTAGCACTGATAATAGCTTGAACTCTGGACGCAATTGACCGATCCAAGTCCTGAATGCTGGTGAGTGAAATTTGAAACATGATTCATGCAGCACAGCGTCCAGCTGAGTTAGAATCGAATGACGTTGAAATTTTCACCGAACTCTGGTTTCCAAAACAGGTTCATTGTTACTCAGGTCAGGAGACAGCTCGGGCCACGGAAAATGTTGAACCTCTTCAGCATGATCGTGAAAGCACTCGTGAGCATGGCCAGTGAGGTGAAAGGGGCACTGTTATCCTGGAATGGGGCATTCCCATTTGGAAATTAATTTTTTGCCATTGGGTGGACTTGGTTATCCAAGATATCTCTTTACACTGCTGCTGTGACCTAACCGTGTAGTATAGGAAATATTCTATACTAATTTCACTAATACTTTTCATTCGCAATATTCTGATGCAATTATGTGTAGGACATTGTTTATTCCATCTTCAAACATGCATTATAGTTAAACATATTCAGATTTAAACGTTTCCAAGTTGGTGGCCGCAAAGTACATATAATTACATTTTATTCATAATTATATTATTATTTTTGATGATAAACTGAGCTATACTTTTCTTGCATCTTGATGCGACAATTACAATGCGAATACTCAAATTTAATCATTTCGAAACCTGGCGACTTTTACTTTGTGACGTCGCATATCTTCGCTTTTGCTATTGCGCTTTCCATTTTCGGATGTAGTATTATGTAAGATTTCGTTTGTTTCATCTTGACACAACCATTACGTCCGAAATTTAAAAATATTAAATAAACATCAAAATGGTCGCCATAATAAAGAGACGTCACGTATCTTTGATATTCCCAGATAGGTAAGTTATTTTTTGTGTCAAATGCAGTTTTTTTACGTCTGAAGCATTTTTTATTTTGCTTTTCGAAAATGCTACAGACTAGTGATCTAAGGAACAAGATGGCATTTATTCCTCCTCACGCAACCAATTTGATTCTCAATTTCGATAGAGAATCATGAATTTAAAGTTATTTTTTTTTGTGTACCTCATCTCTAAATAAAAGAGAAAAATGGCTCCGGCACATGTGTGCGAGTCCGTGTGTAAGTTTAATTGTGTTTTTGTGCATTTTTTTTCCGCAAAGCTAAATGTAATCCCGTAATCCGGGTAAGTTTGGTTTAATTTTACTTAACTCTGTGAGGCTTAGCCCCCTGAACAATTTCACACGCATTATTCATATCCTCTAATTTTCCACTTGTTCCCGTTTCAATCTCTGGTGACTACGAGTAATACAACGCGAGGTTATCCTTGGCACACGACTATCATCGTACTGCACTGCATTGAGTGGAAACCAGTACCAGATAGTCGTAGGTGTCCTAAAACTTGTTGGTGATGTTTAGCGAATTTCTCTTCAACTGCTGGCGAATTGTAAGTAATCTGTGACACTTAAACTCAGTTTTATGCCAATTTTAAATATTTCTTCGAGATCTGAGTGCCAACGCGATATAGTTACTTGTTAGTTCGAGAAATAAATAATAAAATGCCTTTATCTGATTTTTTCATATAATTAATTTGAGTGAACGTTAACAGAAACACAAGAAGTGTTTGTTTGTCTACTGTTCGAGTGAGTCGTTACGTTCTCCATCAGATACTACACGTCAGGCCACCAGCAAAAATCAACAGATGTTCTATTCCCTGGTTGGACTACAATACAATCGCAAAGGTGAGAGAGAAGACTATGGAATATTCCAGTTAATTGTTGCTTGACTCCTCTCTATTCCCGGGCTTCTCTCTCGTTCATTAATACTTCCTTCAGCCATCTGAAACTATTTTTGGCCAAAGGAAAAGTAAACTGTTCCTTTCATATGCATAATTCATATAAAATTCATAGGTAGACGGACTAAAATTTCGGTAATAATAAGTTATGCTGTGTCTTTTTCACGGTAATTCTGTTTGGATTGAATTTAATTTAATATGTAATTATAGACTTAAGTTTAAATAGCGGAATTTCATTTCAAGGTGATCATGATCGAGACAGGTCGAAGTCAAAAGATATTAAAATGGCCCATAGAAAATAAGGTTTACCAAAGTGTTAGATGCCAGGAAAAAAGTTTGCTGAATAATTTGATTGCCGTAGGAATGAACCTTCAGTTCTTGAATAACTTATGAGCATTATTTGCAAACAGTTTCTTGTTTTCAATAATAATATTTTGTTGCGTTCATTAGATTTCAATATGTAATTTAAAGTAAAAGGTAAAGATGATGCGCACGCGCAGCGAACTGCACATGGGAGATGTAGAGGATAAGATCATGAAAATAATTTATTTGGTGGAATAAGCAGAATGAAAATTAATTAATTTCGGCCACTTCAGTCCAAGAAAAGAACTCTATTGCCTGTTTCGTGAGTGTGAGTCAGATGAAAATAAATAATTTGTGCACCTTATGATTTTTGTCTGCGATGTCATTGTTGTCAATACGGAATACAACGAGCGAATCATTCGCCTTCTAGAAGACGAAATTGAAAATTTGATGCAGTGCTTGACATGCCAATTACTTGCGCCTGTGCCATCTCTTCCAATATATGTATGGTCAAATTACTGACCCTGCTCATTTTGCGGTGAAGTGGGAAGGCAAACACAAGAATACAGATTATTCCAGCACATCCAAAGGTATCTTCCAGGAAAATTATTCATTCTCGAACATATTGTAAAATAAAATTCGTCACCACCTCTAGCTTGGAATCGAAAACCAAATAGACATACTGAAAACATTGGCGAAATTCATAATGAGAGTTTACGCGCCCGTCAAGGATGTACATAAAAACTATACCTTCAGGAAAATAATACCAAATTCTCCATACTTGAGAACTCACACTGTTAGCAATTGCAGGTGTTGAACAGAAGAACTATTTCTTCATGAGAAACTGCCACACTTACTAAGTCGAACAAACCATCAGTTTTGTGACGGAGGTGTATTGTGGCTGCAGTTCAAGCACGAGAGATTAATGTATTCCAGCATGGTTGGATTTAAGACGAAAACCGTAATACTTTCACGAAATACAATGCTGGATTGAAACTTCAACACTCAGTTTACAACAGCGTAACTTTGACAATTAACATGCCAAAATGGTTGGGTGATGGGAGAACATGGGTGAAATCCGGAACATTGCTACCATAGCATACAAATGCATGCACAAAACTCGAGATAATTTATTAGACATTCACTACGTTGCATATTGTTACAACAGAACTGATTTTATGTGAATACTGGCATATTTAGAGTAGGCATGGTATCGAGACCGAGACTGAGGTTTAGGAATCGAGGCGAGAACAAGACACTATGCATCGAGACTTAATCGAGACGAAACCAAGACCGAGACTTGACTCTCGAGACAAAGATATTTCATGAATGTCGATGATATTAATTTAATACTTCTGTTTATGATGTTTTATAATAGAAGTTTTAAAAGAATTAACTTCTTTATGATCAATTTTATTTAACGTTTTATTGTAATTTAAAAATATGAATAAAAGTTATATAAATAAAAGTTATATAAATAATCAAGTTATCATTGCTAAACTGTTTCATGATGTTTTTCAACAATAATATAAAACTGTTGGAGATTGATTCGAAGACGGGTAAATACAGAAAAATATTTTCTTCTGCGAATTTTCATCCCCGTGCTTTTTCACCCTGCTGACAGTCTTTATCTTATGTTGACACTCTTCTGTTTATATCAGCCTCTACTAAGCTGATCCTGTAAAGACTATAAAGCATAGGTCCCGAAGCTAAACTGTCTAAATTCAAATACAGATCTTTTCTTACACCACTTACTTAAAAAAAGTGGAAAGATTTTACAATACTAACCGGTACTTTAGAATGGATGGATGTTCTTAAAAAAACTTTTCTACATATAAGAAAACAAGTAAGTCGCAACTCAGTTGTGAGACTGTGTACATGCGTTGCCGCCAGACTTCAGCATCGGGAATCCTATTTGGATGACCTGTGCAGGCTCGAACTCGGCTCACCGAGACCTTTTAACGACATCTCAACGAGACCAAGACGAGGTCATCCTTAATTTATAGTATTTTTGAATTATAGAATTACTTTTATCATATTAATTATATTTGAAGAGTACAGGAAAAGATACGGGGATATCTATTTTCGAAAAAAAAAAGAGTTTCCACTCCTAATAATAGTAAACGGATACGGATAGGCAGAGTACGGATAGGTAATAATATGTCAGATAGTTTCAAGATTCGCAACGGATTGAAACAAGGCGATGCCTTGTCACCACTACTGTTTAACGTTGCCTTAGAATATGCGATTTTAAAAATTAAAGGAGACAAAAAGGGGCTATCATGGAATGGTTTGAATCAACTGTTTGTATACGCGGATGATGTAGATTTAATAGGGGACGATATAAATGCACTACAAAGCAACATCGATGTCTTAGTAGAAGCGTGAGATGAGATAGGTCTACAACTAAACATAGATAAAACAAAATATATGATAACAAGCCGAAACACAGGGAATGAAGGAAAAAAACATAAGAGTTAGGGATGAGGTCATAGAGAAAGTAAACAAA